>JAHBCN010003120.1:0-79953 GCA_019359885.1 Listronotus oregonensis
AAATAAATTTTTTTAAATTTTATGCCTTAGCTAATTTTTTAAGACCAAACGGTCTTGGCGCCGTTGTTTTTTAAGCATAATCTTATAAAATATCGCACAAATACAATAAACTTCACGATAATAAGCGAGTTTGTTGACGGAAAATATTTTTTTTTAATTGTTTGGAGTTTGTAACTGCCCTAATAAACTTCCCAACATTTTTCTGTTTTGCATTTAAATAGCCTAATTCTTTATTAATTTGTAATAAAACCCCAAAAAAATGGAATGTGGGAATTTTGGTTTTAAATTGCTTAGAAGTTTTACCGGATATAAAATATAATATTACGTTTTTGATAATATTGATGTTCGAAGGTCTTCCAAAACTCACCTGCCAGTAAAAGGCCAGTGACATCTCTAAGAAACTTTATTTCAAACCTCAAACAGTTTTTTTCTTTTGAGGTGTGTAAATCAATTCTCTTTCTTGACTTGTTGCTTTTTTTTTTTTTTTTAGGAAAAAAACAATAACATCCTATTTCCTTATTCAGATCTTTGGGTAAGGGTGGTAAGGTCTATCTCAAAAATTAAATATTTTTTGGCTAAACCCCCAACCTGAGGTCCGCTGACCATTACTTTTAGTTATTTCAACCACACATACCCTTTTTAACCGAAACCCAAAATTCATTCCCTTTTTTTTTGAGTTGAACCCTTTTTTTCCCCCGGGAATTTCGGAAACCTTCTGCATCCAACAAACCACATATGAAAAATTATTAACAGTTTTAAAAAATATAAAAACCTTTTTTTATCTAAGTGGCCATATTGTACCGAAAATTAATATTATAATGCCAATTAATATACCAAAAATTAAAAATACCTTTAATTGCTTCCCTTTTTTCTTTAAATGAAATGATATTTAACTCCATCAGTAAAAATGCTTAGTTTATAAGGAGTAATATTTCATAGAAAAAATATGACAAAAATAGCTTTTATTAAACCATATTTTGCATCCTTGGTTTCGTATCGCTGTCAAAATTTGACGAGTGAGGACCGCTGCCCAGAATAGTTCATGAAATCCAAAAATGTAATCCTATGCATGATGTCTCATTAGAAAGTTGAAATTTAAGGCCGTTTCCGGTAAAACTGAAAGTCACGTGCAATGTCAAAGAGCGTCAAATATGACGGTATAAGGTATCTCCTAGTTTCATTTTTCTATCTTGAAAAGTGCAGAAAAGAGTTATTTGCGGCTAAATTTTGCCAGGCAACCCTGTTGTAATTTATTCAACCATTATGTATTATTCCTTATTCAAAAATATTTATTTACATTACAAGATGCGAAAGTTTACTTTTTGGTGTGAGGTGGTTTTTAAATGGCCGAGGCGAAGCCGAGGCTATTTCTCCGAACATAAGGCCTTTCGCATCGTGTAAGTATTATATTTTTTCTGCTGCTGTTCTATGTATCGCATAATTTAATAATCATTAACATCATGGTTTAATAGAAATATCAGAATTTTGAAATTTTACCTGTTAAAAATTAATCCATAGCAACACATTTATTGTTGACATTGTCTGTTATCAGCACTTGTCAGATTTTAAATTTAAACTTAATTTAGTATAAATCCATTCCCATTTTAAAATTTAAATGAATATGAAAATGGCATCCAAAAGCGTGACCTTGCGTGTGCCTCACTTCGCAGACAAATCAAAAAGAGAGGGTACCATCAAACATATAAATCGTTTTCTGAAGGGCTTGCTACAAAAAAATGTGGGGCGGATTGACGAGAATGTGATTTTGGGGTTTTTTATTTTTCAAAAAAAACCCGAGTCTTTATCCCCACCCTCTGGTTTTTGTATTTTCCCATGCTCAAGTTAACAATTTCCGTAAACAAAAATCAAGATATTTCAGTTCAAGAAACTAGTTGCTTTTATTAAAAGGAAAACGATGGTTATAGGCAAAAAAGTCAAAAATTTTTAAAAAGAAGAAATCATAAAGTTTTTACTTAACGCCGCCTGATCAAAGTTCCGCTTATAAGTAGCCATTATGGGAGTGGCTGGGGCATGCCGGACAGACGAAATATACAGAATGAAGCTAAGTGATGTAGAAATAAGAAATGACGTGGCTATAGTAAAAATATTGGGGTCTAAAAAAAAAAGTTAAAAGAAACTTTGTAGTTAAACCCAAAGATGAAGGTTTAATTCCTTTTGTCAGATTTCTACAGGAATATATTAAGCTGGGACCAAAGGGAAAGCTCTAGATGAGGTTTATTGTATCGTTATGAAAAAGGTAAATGTGTTAATCAAGTAATTGGAAAGCACACTATTTCAAATGTACCCCAAAGAAATTGCAAGTTTTGAGCTTGAAGACATCAGTAGATACAGTGGCCATTCTTTTAGAAGAAGCGTCAACTACGTTCCTTGCCAATGTTTGGATGTCGATATTTGAACTTAAAAAGGCATGGAGGTTGGAAGTCTTCTTCTGTTTCGGAGGATATATTGCTGAATCCTATAGTAATAAGGTGGAAATTTCAAAGAAGATTTTACGAAATTCCCACCTTTTTCCCCTAATGAAATAACGGGGAAAAATATGAATATTAAGTAGTTAAAAGGGGATAACGATACCCCAACAACAAATTTAAAAACTGTTAATTCAAGTATTATTCCTCAATTTCTTTTTTTCTAATTGCTCAAATTCACAATTACTTTTAATGTTAATACCTAACCTAGTTTTTTTAAAATTTTGATAAATTAGTTACTTTTTATAAATAAATCCCAATATTTCCCACAAGCATATTTTCTTTTTTTTTCTCTTCTTTTTTGTAATTGAAAATATTACTTTCGTAGCTAGCAACGCTTAGCAACCAGGTAACACGAAGGTCCTCTTTCGTTATCATTCGCGTTGCTAGGACCACAAAGTTTTCTTATTTATACAGTAGTAGAAAAAATAAATACCTGCAGACTAAGGCGGCTGGATCTTGTACTAAAAAGTAAATTATATTATTTATTATTGCAAGTTATTTTTAAAGAAAAAAGATTAATTTAATCTTATAGGCGTTAGCTACGAAAATAATTTCAATTGTTACAAACACACTTTATCCAATGCCAAAAAAAAAATTCAAACTTCAAAAAGTTTTTTTTGGCAAGAAAGTATTTCTTTTTTTTACTTTGCGTACTCTTTATGTATCCCAAATCGAAATTTACTCGAACACTGTCGGTATGCTGTCAAATGGCGGTTTTAACTCTTATCATTTTTAATTTTATTTAAAGAAGAGCCATTTGCCTTATTAAGGGTCCCACTTTTCGAAGGAAGTTACGTCTTTGCGGTAGGTTAACTTCTCCTTTGTATAGGGATTTTATGGCTTCTGCTTTTTTTTAGCTTAGTTTATTAGATAAATAACCCTGCTAGTAATTTTTCATGATATTATAATATATTTTATTAAAAAAAAAAATCGCTTTCTATAAGAGTCGTTAAGAAATGTAAGTGACGTAAGTAATAAGCTACTACACTGCATAATTTATTTTTCCATGGCCAATTTTGGGAATTTGCTGGCATAACTAAGATATAATCATTATAATAATATTAACCTTATTAAAAAAAGAAAGAAGCTAAAATTTTGACAATAATGGGCAGAACAATACACTGGTTAAATAAAAACTACTTTTAGTTAAATAAATAATTGGGATAAGAAATAACAAATAACTTTTTTTAGCGCCAATAGGACTTTTCTTGGAGTAAATATTATATATTATAAATAATTTAGATAAAAAATATTTTTGCATGTCTCTATATTGGAGACATTTAGGTTTTTTACGAGACTTAGATCGACTGCAGCAAGTGTGATTAAACATGTGTGGTCCTGTTAACGTGTTAATGTAATTGTTAACCCATGTAAAAAATAGGCTAATTTTCTGTATTTTTAGCGTTTTGGGCTTTTTATTTTAGGACATCTTAAAATATCTTTTACAAGATGAGGAACAAGTTGATTAATTTCCAAAGTCTAAAAAATTTTTTGATTTTTAAATTTTTTATTTTTTTGGGGAATTATTTACAAGATAAATATTTGGTTTATGTTTTAAAGCGTATTCTTCACAAAAATACAAGGTATTAATTCGAAAAAAATATGAATATATATATATATATATATATATATATATATATATATATATATATATATATATATATATATATATATATATATTTTTATATATATATATATATATATTATATATATATATATATATATATAATATATATATATATATATATATATATATATATATATATATATATATATATATTAATAAAATATTTTAATAATAATAATAATATATTAATAATATTATATTATATATATATATATATATATATATAATATATATTATATATATATTATATATATATATATGTAATAAAATATTTTGTTATAATATAAAATTATATGTGCATTTTTTAAATGGAACACTGTGTATTTTTTGTATATTTAGGTCCCCCTGAATATTTTATAGTCCTCCAAAATTTGGTCGATATTTTGTAATTTTTGAGAAAAAAATTAAAAAAAACTGTTTTTCCCATTAATTTTTAAAAGAATAAAAAAAAAGTCTTGATTTAAAAAAAGTAAAAAAATTTTTAATAAAATATTTTTTATTTTTTTTATTTTAAAAAATTTATGAAAAAAAAAAACCAAAAAAATGTATGTTTTTAGGAGTTAGATGTAGAATTAAAACAAACATTTTTTTAATTATTTAATTTTAAACATTAAATTTTTTAAAAACCTTTTGGCATGTATTTTAATGGGAATACCATTAATAAAAAACCCTAGGTGGCTATGAAAAACAACTTATTGACATTAAAGTTTCCTAATAACGTTAATTATTACCTAGAAATTGGTTTAATTTTCCTAAATATTAGCCAATAGTATAAAAAATTTTAAAAAAAATAATTTTTTAACATTTAAAGGTTTTTAAATTAATTTAATTTAATTAATAAATAATGATAATTTACTAAATTTTTATAATACGTCAAAATAAGATTTTGTGAATTAAATAAACTCAATGTCAATAAATTGTTTTTATAGCCACCGCACTTTTTTCAAAAAGATTATTTAAATAGATGCCAAATGAGTTTTCAAAAAAAAAACTTTTAATGTGTTAGGAATTTATAGGGTTATAATTAGAAAAAATTTTATCTAACGACCCAAAAAATTACAAGGGCTCAATTTAAAATAAGAAAAAAAAAGTGCTTCAAATTTGAAAGTTTGACACTAAATTTTGGCCCTGTACAGTTCGAATTTAAACCCAAAAAGACCTAAGCGACTGATATTACGTTACTTAATAAGTTTCTTGTTTAATTCTATTAACCAAATATTGGCATTTTAAAAATTTTTAAAATTTAATGGTGCAAAACAGTTTTTCTATATTTTATTTTTTTTGTCAAAATTCTAAACCAAAGTTGCCAAAAATTTTAGAGGTAGATAGATGACTTTAATATACAAAAAAAAACACAGCGTTTCATTTAAAAAAATCACCATCGTGATGTTAGACTTTTTGTAAAACCTTAAAACCAAAATTATTTTCCTGAAATTACAGTTAAAGGTAACGGCGCAAAATATAAAAGTTTTAAATAAGTAATAAGGGGAGGTACATAAGAAGGAATAGTGCAGGACCCTGTATATATATATATATATATATATATATATATATATATATATATATATATATATATATATATATATATATAATATATATATATATATATATATATATATATATATATATATATATATTATATATATATATATATATATATATATATATATATATATATATAAAACCCTTTTAGTTTCCCCTTTTTAAAAAATAAAAAAAACCATTTTAAAAGCTTTGACAACAGTGTTTATCATTTAAGTAATCCCAGCAAGTGAGCATCCAAACCTATTACCAAAAATTTAGCATTGCTTTGTGCATCTTTGGTGAAAATTTTAATTGTCTTTGACTAAATCAACCAACAAAAACAAATTAAAAAGTAGGTACAAAAAAAATTTGGGTCCTACATTTTTTTTAGTCAGGTTAAAAATAATACCTATCAAATAAAAAAAAATTCAATGGTTCTTAAAAAAATTTTTTCTTAACTCCATTGTCTCCAATTTTTTATATTCGACGATTTTGCTAACACCGACTTAAAAAAGTTGTAGATCCCAATTTTGTTTTCTACCCACTTTTGATTTTGTTTCTGTTGGGTCTGTAATGTTGATGGAATTTCTACATGCACTATAAATTGACCAGGGTTTGAAATGCTTTTTCTTTGATACCACACCCGTTGCTTGTATTAATATGCCATGGTGTTACATTTACACGTATTTGTCAATATAATAAAAAGTACTCTACCGATTTTAATGAAATTTACTGTTTCTTAAATTAAAGTAAATGTATACCAATAAATAAAATGGTCATTAATCACACACAATTTGATTAATGGTTTCGAAACAATTTATGGTCAAACATACATTAAAACATACATACAAACATTCATACAAACATGCATACAAACATACGTACAAATATACATACAAGCGTACATACATACATATACATATACCTATAAAAATTTGTATATTTGTTTAAAAGCCTCAATAGATTATCATAATATCTGAATATGTTGCAGTTCAAATTATTAATAACTTCCATTTTTGAAGTCACTTAAAAAAGAATATAATGCAGAATATGCCAACAAATTGTGTTTAGGTACCTGACGCTTTTAACTGGGAACATATGCATATATTCTTGGAGCGAAAATATAATTTAGGTACCTAAAGTTCTTATTATTTGTTCCTTTAATAAAAACATTTTCCTGCAAGGGCAAAAATGGAATAATTGGATTTTTTTAAATATTGGTGACTATTTTTTTGACTAGGACTCACATAACCTGTTTTTAATAAAGTGTGCTAAATTATGGCCGGAGAGGGAAGAGTGATACTAAAGCTGTAGCTATCTTTAGAATGTTAGATGCAATATATGAGTTAAGTTAGACAAAAATAATAATAATAATTAATTTGGGGTTTTACATGTATGATTTTCAACAATTATAATTACTACGTTACAAAACAAATCACAGCTGATAAACGCTTCGGGGAGATCAATCGACAAGAGCAATACATAATGTGTAGGGGCAATATGATCTGGGTGGATTGTCGAGGGACGCATTGTCGAAGGCCGAAGAATTATTTAATACTAACTGTTTTGCTCTACGGCAGTCTCAAAGGTTTTAGCACAACATTAACTTGAGTTAAATAGGCGATAATAATAAATTATTTACTTAGTTTTAAAAACGAAAATCTTTAATAGAGGTTCTAATTTCGACAAGTTATTTTAAAACATTTTTGCTTTGAAAAGTACAATTCGGATGAAATAGTTAGTATGTTCAAAAATTAAAATATTTCACAATTGCAATTCCTCAATTAGGCACGATATACCATGCCTAATTGTAAGTTTTGCAAAAAGTAAAAGACCCAGGATTTTTATTCAAGCAATGGCAGATAAATTAGTGAGGAAAGATAAAGAAGATGAAGCGTCTTTGAGGAAATTACCACTTCTAAGGATACAGTTTCAAAAAATGGTCAAAAATATTGAAAATAAATGAAATGCAATATACAGGTTGTTACAGAATGTCATGAGGAAAATATAGGGGCAGGTTGTACATCTAAAAATATGAAAAAAAGTTCATATAAACATGGGTCCGGAAATTCTTTGTTTTTATGATACGGGGTGTTTAAAGTTTTTTGTTTTTTATAGTTTATTGCTCATTTCTCGAAAACCCGTAAAGATATTGAGATATGTTTTTGTACACTCAAATGTGTAAATATAGGTCACATTTACATGTAAACACACTCACATCAGTGGCGTTCGTGCCGGTGAGTCCTTATTTCTAAAAAACTGTACGCCCTAGTTATTAAACATTATGTATTACTACACTGTTTTGAAATAAAAATAAAAGTACACTTAGCTGTTTCCCGAGTTATTTGTAATTTTAATATTTTATTGTACAACTTGTTCGGGAACAATGTATTTGATTTTAACTTTAGATGAAATGCTGAAAATGGCTTCCCTCTGCTTTAATCCGTGCTTTAAATCGCCTTCGAATATTTCTTCTGATCCTTTAAAATATTTGAGTTATCTGGCGAAAACAGCTTATCATACGATTTAATAAATTAATGTTTATTTCATAAATGGTGAGTCAGGACGACAAAGTCCAGGAGGTACTTTTTAAGTAGAATTAAACTGGCTTTTAGAAAACAATATAATTTTTGCGAAAACCAGTGGCGTAAGTTTTCTTGCTAAAAGTAAACTTACGCCACATGATGTAAGTCCCATAGAAAATAATTTTGTACATTTAAATGTACTTATAATGATACATTTGCATTATAGAAAATTATCTCAATATCTCCACGGGTTTTAAGAAATGTAAATAAACTATAAAGGAAAAACTTTAAACATAAAAACAAGGCATTTCCGGACCCATGTTTATATAAACTTTTTTCATATTTTGATGTAGAATCTGCCCCTAAATTTTCATTACAACATTCTGTAACACCCTGTATATGGCAAATCAGCAGGCGTGGATACCACAATGTTGACGGGCATTAAGGCAAACATAATAATAATTATTTCGGGCCATGAAAAGTACTTAACTTTGAGCAAATCGAGATTTAAAGAAAATAATGGATTTTGTTTTATTAATATTGAAGACTACCCAAACAATGTAAAATGTAAAAAAGCTAACGTTCCCATTGTTTATAAACTTCCCAATAATTTTTTTTGCAATACCATTGGTTTGATAATAAGTAAGTAATAAGTTTCAACCGTATAAACTGCTTAAAATGTCTAAGATGGTTTTCTATTCATCCCGCGCCCTTAGCTTTTGTGTTTAGGTTTTTAAAAGCAATGTCAAATACGGTGGCGAGATGTTGCCACAGTATTTGGAATTCTGAGCACTCCTTTAGTAACTAAAATTTAAAAAATATTTAATCAATACTTTTTTTTTTTAATTTATTTACATTTGTTTAATATGTAAGACATGATCAACGATTACTAAAAAAAATAAAAACAATTTAATTTATGATTTTACAAAATCCAGTAGACATTCTTGTAAAAGTAATAAATTTCGAAACTGTTTATAAACGCACATCATTAAAGAACAACTGTTATCTTTTATGTGCCCATTTTAAAGCTATAAAGGTACGATTATAGATAAAAAAATTTAAATAAATTAAATTTTTATATGATTTACGTTACTTTTTCTACACTTCATTAAGAAGCAATAAATATGCAAATATATTAGTTTACTTACTGAATAAGTAATAGGAACAGGGTGTTCCATTGTCGTCACTTTTATAGGGTATCTCCGTAATTGTTAGTATAATCAAAAAAGTAATATATATTTAAGGACATATTCGACGACTGAAACATAATTTACAAACATACGGCTTTTTTACAAAACCGAGATCAAAAAATTATAGTAACGAAAACTATAAATTCTATAATTTTTAATGAATTATTACTTCGCCTTTCAAATTGATAAAGTTAAAAATTTAAACACTCAAAGATTTTTTGGTTAAATAGGCCGTTTTGCAGAAAAAGTATCATTTTCTTGTAAAAATCTATTTAGTTAACGGTAACATGAAAATACCTATCATCTTTGCAATCACTAACCGATGGATTAAAGGGGAAATGATGTATCAGTAAAGTAACCACCACGTTCTCCGGATTTAAATGTGCGTGACTTTTTTGTGTGGCACTCTCAGCTGACTTTAGTCGACCTATTTTAAGGCGATATTTTACACATGTAACTGGTCACTCTATATAAAAGAAGTTTCCTCATAGGAGGCACACTCCCTGAGGCACAGTGGGAAATTGTTACAATTTTTAATATGTTCTTTAACAACTTTAGATAAGAAGTGTTAAACCATGTCCCAATATTAAAAAAATGAAACCAGACTTTAAAAAAGCATTTTCGCAAACAAAGATATATGATTTTTATAAAATGACAACCATATCATTAAAAGTGACATTTACTGGCTACTTCTTATGTCTGTCTCGTGAGAAATCAATTATCGTTATTATAACAGAAGCAATTTAACTTTTTTTTTAAATTATGTCTCCTCACGTTTATTTTTTCGCAACGCTATTATTAAATTATGTGGTTTACGTCTCTTTCATTATTTGGGTAAAACCAAAAAGATTCTTTTGTATATATTTTTTAAAAAATTTTTTACCTTATGAAAGTTACCAGTTTTACCTTTAAATTTAAAAAGAAAAAAAACTTTCTGCTTTTTTAAAAAAGTTTTCGTTTTTGTGTTAAACAAAATTTTAAAAAACAAATTTTAAAAAAAAAAATTAAAAAATTTTATTAAAAAAAATTAAAAACAAAAAAAAAAAATTTAGGAAGGGCAAAAATTTTATTATTTTTAAATTTTTTGGAAATAATTTTTTTTTTTAAAAAAATAAAAACAAAAAAAAAAAATTTAAAACCACTTTTTGGAAAAATTAAAAATGCATAAAATGAAAAAAATTCTTTTCCCCAGTACTTTTTTGTTAGTGTTTTTTTATAATCGCTTATGGTTTCATGTTGGAAAAGGATTATGTAGAGCTGCCCCTTTTTATCCAAATTTTTAGTATCTTTGGAAGGATTTGAGAAAAACCCAGAATAATGCAGTAACTTTTCAAAAAAAATTTTAATTAAAATTGGGGGGGGGTATAAAAAATTTTTAATTACCCCGTTTGCTGCCTTAAAAACATAGTAATTTTCAATGTCAAAAAATAAATCTGCCAATATTCTTTTTTACTTATAAGTAGAGAAGTTTTACAAAAGTTATTTAAGCTTATGGCGGTAATATTTTAGAATGCCAAAAATTGGAAAACATGTTATTTTTTGCCAAAAATTTTGCAAAATTTTTTTCAAGAAAAAAAAATCCCTTTTAATCTGTATACTCTGTATTACTCCGTGTAATTCTCAAATCACATTTTGCTTTAATTTCGGTACTACTATGTAGGTATAAGCGTCTCCCACAATGCCTAGTGTTTTTTATTTAATCCAAGAAAAGGGTTCCCCTTATTATGGTTAGGTTAGGTTTAAAGTGAGTGGACTTTTTACGCTCTCCACTGCGACCGCTTGGTCTATTGTGGCTTACACCTTTTTATATTTCTCCCAATAGGATCAGACTTCTAATAAATCGATATCAATTGGGAGAGGTTTTTTACTACCTTTACTCGTGTCGCTACCGGACACGAGCACAATATGTGTTCTGGTGTCCCTGTCTCTTGGAAAGTATGAAGAGCAGACGATTGAATCTGTCATGAATTCTTCTCCCAGTACAGTGACGTGGGTAGCTACCAGGTCCTCGTTACAGGAAGCAGATGTTCCTTTTGAGGCGTTTCTCCGGCCTTTCCCTATAAAAGGTCCTTCCGTTGTTTTAAAAGCCGGGGCCCTTTCCCCCCGGGTTCTGTCCCCCTTTTGTTTGGATTCAGGGATCCCTTTCGGGCCCCCTGTTTGTTCGGATGAATTAGCCCTTCCCGTGAAACAGGCGCCGGACTTCAGGGGATTTCGAAACGGATTCACCCTTTTGGTCGGCCCCCCTTTTGTCTGCTTGGACCTTGGGTGGCACCTCCAAAACGAATTTATCCGTTTCGTTCAAGCCCCTTTTGTCATTTTTTTTTTTTGAAAGGTTTTGTTTGAGCTAAGTAAGTAAAGTCCACACGGCAGAGCCCCGCATTACCGCGGGAAAAGGGTAGATAATCTCAAAAGGGGCGCCCTGTATCTCAGAGGCACCGTTGGAGACACCTGTTTAAGGCAAGGATGTCATTCACTCATCAGCAAGGTATGCTGCAAAAAATCCTACTGGCCCAACCACGACGACGACGTGCGAACACAGCGGTTGAGAAACGCCTTATTATGGACCTTACTTTTACAAGAAAGCGACCTTTTCTTAAGCTTCGAAGAATTAGGTAATTCCTTCCTTACCAGCTCCCAAAAGACCAATACGGAGTGCCTCTTTTATGCATTCATTTAAGTAATCTGGAATGGCTTTAAACTTCCCATTTTATTTGTTCTTTTATCCCCAGGTATGTAGTCTGTGAAAACTGCTGCCTGCCAAGGTCATTTCTTCCCCACTTGGTGTCGCTTGCGCAAATATATTTTTTGTTTAATATTTCGGGTGTATCTTGTATTTTTATAAAATTTACGTAACTAGAGCTCTTTCCAACCTAAAAACTTACCCTTTAAAACAAATCAAACAATTATTTACAAGTTATTAGAGGCAATAAACGAAAAATGCTAATTAAATTAAAAAAAGGTTCTTTCTGCTTTTCTTATTTGTTTAAAAGAAATTAGTTTTTTTTGGTTTTTAACTTACATTATAACTGTTTAAGCTCGACATACTGTAGACACATAATATTTAACGGATACTGTTACAATGGATACCTGGGTACCTAAGGTTACTAAACATTTTTAATCACTTTTTTTTTCTGTCTCATGAATGTTTGTTATTAGTGAAAATTATATGCCAAAAAAGCAGTTACAAAAATTTTCATTTTTTAATGTACACCCAGAATCTTAGGATTAGATTAAACTCATTTACACTATCTTGCCCTTCTTTTATCATAAAATTGGTGATAAGTACATGAAACTATCATACAATGTTTAAATTTTTTAAAAAATCGTGTTTTTATTTATTTACAAAGATTTTTGGTAAAAAAAACAAAACTCACAAAAATATCGACATTTAAATGAAGGCTTTTTTTCCCTATTATATCAGATGAATAAAATCCAATATTACACAATAATACTACCATACCATATTCTATGGAGTTCGTTTAATAACCAACAATTTTGTGCAAAAAATTAAAAAAAAACAGTAAATGTTTAATTTAACATTTGATGGTTCAACATAGATAGTAACAAAAATTATGGAAGTCCCGGGGACCCACTATTCATTGCGCAAACTCCGCCGGACCAATCCCCTATTCCCCGCCCGCACGCCCCCGGGCAATTTTTTTATGGGCTTCATAAATGCGAGAAAAATAGAAATTCTTAATTTATTATTATTTTTTAATAATTATTTTACTGTATTTTATGTAGGTATCGGAAAAGATTAGATTAAAGTTAAATATTTTCTGTTATGTCATTAACACCATTAAAGCCAGATCTGGCCAAAACATATAATTTTCATCATCGTGATGTATCTTGATAAAATTAAGCAATTTAGTTTAACAATCTGGATGTGCGGCATTCACTGCCCCACCTCTTATGACCAACAAAAGGCCTGGATACACCTTTTCCGAAAGGCACATATACCAATACTTTTTTGAAAACTTAGCTTTGGCTTTTTATCTAACTTCATTTGGGGTCTTTTCTTTTGTCGGTGTTAAATTCCATTCCTGGTAGTTTGCATGGCTAAAAGGTTTAAATATTTTTCATCATCCATGACAATCGATCTGTTATTCCGAAGTGAATCCACTTAAATTGCGACAGCTTGGTATTCTTGCTAGCTGAACATCAGTATATTTAAGTGCCTTTTTTCTTTTGCGGTATTTTAAACCACCTTTAGCAATATACCAACAGTTGCGTTGGAAACTTTTTGGAAGCGAGGACCAACCTTTCTGGTAGACTGTCCACAGACATTTTTCACTCTTTGAACTAATCTTTCCTGCTGGGCATCAGACAACTTCAGTGGTCGACCACTTTTTGGGAGGTTCATACATGGGATTACTTTTCACTTCCCGAACTGTTTGATATATGGGGGATTTCGATTGTTTTTTGCCTTAAAAAATCATTACTATTTCTTTTTTGGGCATTTGCCCAACTAGTTCATAAATACTCCTCCGAATATCTAGTTTCTATGCCATAGCAAAATAAATTGTAACAACTATGACATATTTATTAAAATGGCGAAACCATAGCAACTGTACACTTCAAGGAACACTTGATATACGTCATTTATATTTCTGCGAAACCCCTGTATTTTTTTTTCTTAAAACTTCTGTAACAGGGGTTAGTAAATTTTATTTTAACATTTTTAAATTAGTATAACATTATTATAAAGACCATAAAATACAAAAGAATTTCAAAAGCAAAGGAATGCAAAGAAAATCGATAATAATACATATTTAAAATTTAACTCTCATAACAATAGGTTACGAAAAAGTATCTGACATCCCTGAAATACAAAATTTCAGAAGACGAGTGCGAAAAGTAGCAAGCAAATGTCACTTTAAATAGCGTGTTATTATTGAATAATGAGGATATTATTACCGCGAACTTATTCGGACAATGAAGAAAATGATCGGAGTATCTTTAGCAGTCGCACAACTGTAACTAACCGGTCTTATTAGATGATATCTTGCCATTTTTGACATTCGTATTCCTTCTTAGGTATTTGAAAAGCAGTTATAATAATAAAATAAAAAAGGTGCATTAAATTCAAAGAATTTTAAAGTTTTAAAAAAGAATAATTAAGATATGATTAAACGAAGCGCTTTGAAAAAAAAAATTAAGGGGAAACCAAGGAAGTTTAAAGGTGTATGGAAGCCCAATGCTATGGCCCATCAAAAAATGTCCAGCCCAGTATGAAAATAACTGTCAGGTTGGCCCCCCGATTTTCCAATAAGAAATTCCACGAAATAATTTAATGTGTTGCCTACTTATACACTGATAAATCAGTGTGTAGTTAGGCAACACATTATTTTTATGGGAGCCGTATTAGTTTCGATTGTTTTGCTTTGTGTGATTATATTTAGTGGTTGCAAAGTTTTTGGATTATAAAAACCTTCTTATTTTAGTGATTAGTGTTTATTTAATTGTGACTATATTTTTGTGTTTATTGTTTGTTACTTATAATATCGTAACAAATTGCTAAGTTGATGGTTTTGTCTTGCAAATCGAAGGGGTAACATACCCGGCTTTTTTTTACTTTAGGTAAGTATTTCTTATATTTAAATTACGTGCTCCTTATGAGATGTAACGTTAGGTAACCAATAAATAATAATATAAATTATAATTATAGAAAATGAAAATTTTATAGGAAATAGCATGAGAAAAGTAAGGCAATCTTAACTATCTTTTAGATGATTTTCACAATGTTTGTGTATTTCTGTGGATTATTAAAAAGAAATAAGGTTTACATTTAGGTACTTTTATTTCATTTAATAATTTAGTACATTCTTTTAAAGGATCAAAATTATTAATTACTGGGAAGACCAGGCAAATTTTAACTTATACAGGTCCCTCTAATTGTGAAAGTACAATTTTATGTTAAAGTTCCTTTTTGGTTTTTCTGTATTTGTTTAAAAAGAAATTAGATTTTTGTTTCTTACTTATCAACTTTTTAAGCTCGACATACTGTAGACACTAATATTTAATGTTACAATGGATACCAAAGTTCTAAATATTATTAACCACTGGTATTCTGTCTCATGAATGTTTGTTATTAGTAAAAAGCCAAAAACTTAAAAAATTTTCACTTTTTAATGTACAACCACAATCTTAGGATAAAATTAAACTCATTTACACTTCTTGCCCTTCTTTTATCCAAAATTGGTGATAAGTACATGAAACTATCATACAATGTTTGAAATTTATTTTTAAAAAATCGTGTTTTTATTTATTTACTAAGATTTTGGTAAAAATACAAAAACCCCAAAAATATCGACCATTTAAAAGAAGGCTGTAAAGTGGCCCATCTATTCTTTCCATATTATATCAGATGATATAAAATCCAATATTAAAAAATTTTAAATATTCTATGGTAGTATCTTTTAATAACCAACAATTTTGTACCAGAAATAAAAAAAAACAGTGAATCTTGAATTTGACACTTGATGAAGTAACTTTATAGATAGTAACAAAGAATTATGATGGTCCGGATCTGACCTACTATTCATTGCGCAAACTTCTCGGGGCCAATCCCCCGATTCCCGCTGCCCTGCACGCCTGGACAATTTTGTTCTACAGTATTGGGCTTCCATACACCTTTAAACTTCCTTGGGGGAAACACGTGGTTAAGATTGTCTGAATAATTTGACTAATAACTTATATAGTCTAGGAGAAATCGGCGCATGAGTACCGAAAACTATTACAACTCAATTTTTTTTATACGATCCTGTTTAAATTGCTCTACTGATGATATAAATGCATGTTGCAATGGCGCTACCTGGTGCCCTATTGTTTAAACCGAAATTGTTTAAACAATTGCAAGAAATTGTTATTTTTAAACGGGACATTTTTCTTCATATTCTTTATTGAAATTAAAAAAAAAAAAATATTTATGCCTTTTTACGATAAAGTTAATATTTTTGGAGATATGAATTTTAAAAAGTTCGAAAAATCTCAAACATGGGTAACATGGGTACTTCTGACCCATGAAAAATATATATTAAAAAAAAATTAAACATAAAAAAAATATTTTTTTTTTACTTTATACAATAGCTAATAATATCCTTAATTGAGATTTGAAAATGTTTTATTGTTTACGCAGGTTTTTTGATTGTTTCTTAACTCTGCTCAGAAGTATGCTCCCCTAACCTTTAAGTATCGCCGCCTCTGGCTCATACGCTGTATCGGTCTTTCTGTGTCTTAAAAACTAGTAATTTTATCAAAATTGTTAAAAAAGGTAATTTTATTAATAACTTAATTATCTACAATTTGTTTTTATAAGTTTTTTTCCTGAAATTTATTTTACAAAAGTTATTGTAGCTTTATTTTACTTGTAGGCGCGCGTAATAAACAATCAAAAAACCATCTTAAACAAAGATATTTTTTAATATAACTTTAAAATTTTTTGGGATTCCCAAAAAATAATTAATTTATCGTTAAGGTCATTGAATTGGTATTTTAATAAAAATATGAATAAAAAATTGTCCGGTTAAAAAATTTAAAATTTTTTGCAATTGTTTAAACAATTTTGGTTTAAACAATATGGCATAAAGTGCAATGGCAACGCATTTATATCATCAGTAAAAATTTAAAGAGGATCGTATAAAAAAATTGAGGTGGAATAGTTTTCGGTACTCATGCGTCGATTCTCTTAGACTATAACCAAAATAAAATAGTGTTGATTAAGATTAAAAATTACACAGCCCCTCAAAATAAAAAAAGTTGAAGTCCGAAAACTTGACTACGGTATCGTTTTTGGGGTCGCTGAATCTAAATCTGGAGTCAGTTTGACCCTATTGAGTCGGGGTCAAGGGCATTTTAAGGTCAAATCGTGGTCAGCTTAACCCTATCGGGTCAAATATTTCAAGGTCTAATCTGCAAAATTACACAGCCCCACAAAGAAAAATTGAAGGTCCGAAAACTTGACCATGGTATCTTTATATTTTTGGGGTCACTGAATCCAATTCCGAGGTTAGTTTGACCCCGTCATGTCAGGGTTAAGGGTATTTCAAGGTCAAATTGCAATCAAAATTGATAGGGTTAAACTGACGGGTTCGTATTCAGCGACCTCAAAAACATAAATATACACTCTTTAAATTCGGTTGTGATTAATTTTGCAGATTTGACCTTTAAATGCCATTGACCCTGACCTAATAAAGGTCAAACTGACCCCGGATTCGGATTTGGCGACTAAATAAACATACAAATATCATGGTCAAATCTTTCGGACCTTTAACTTTTTTTTTGAGGGGATGTGTAATTTTGCAGATTTGACCTTATAACATCCCTTTACCATGACCTGATGAAGTCAAACTGATTAATTTTGCATATTTGACCTTAACATACCCTTGACCCTGACCTATGGGGTCAAATTGACCCCAATTTGGTTAACGAACCCCCAAAATAAAGAAGGAGATAAAAATAGAGAATAAATTTCTGTTACCAATTACCAAATAGAATCTTAGAGGAAATGAAGAGCAGTAAAAAAGGATTTTAGAAAACTTTCACCCCTGGAAAGGGGGGGTAAAAGTTTGTATGGTAGTATGATTCTTCGTCATTTCTGGAATTAAAAGTATGAAATTTGGTATTTAGGCTACCAATTACCATTCAAAATGATCTGTTTTAATATTTTGGGATAACAACCCTTGGGGTTAAAATGGAATAAAACTTTGTGTGGAAAAATCGTCGTCTTTGAAATTGTAAATATGGAAGTTGGTAATTGGGCTTTGATTACAATGCATCATGTTGAATATTTTCCTCATATGGTAAAATTTCCATGGGAGAAGTGCAATTTTAGCAAAAATTACAGCGGTAATTGCACGGCGGAAATTAAAAATTGCATCTCAAGTTTATATTGTTGACGAAACGTTAGTATCTTCTGTTAAATAAAATACAGTAGAACTTCAATATGTCAAATCTCGATAACATAATAACCTCGGAAATCTAAAAAAATGTTTGTGTTCCCTTTCCTTTAAAGCAGAAAACCTCCGTTACTTAAAGTTTAAAACCTCCATAACTTACACGATGAACTTTATCATTGGCCCTTGATAACTTAAAGTAGTACCTCTGGTGACCTTCGTAACATTATTAAATTAAATTATTTATCAGTGACTTATTGAAAGTAGCTTTACAAAAAAAAGGGTTTCTTTGAAACTTTATGGCTTTAAACTTCAGTCTTTTACTAAAATAGCTCGTTAATGCACGTATAAAATCCTCTAACTATACCTCGTTAAGTAAACATTTTAAAACCTCGCGAACTTCAACTCTCGATAAGTAAAAAACCCGATTACATAAAATTTTTAACATTTTCCTTAAGCTTTAGCTTATCGAGGTTCTACCAAGGAAGTTTAAAGGTGTATGGAAGCCCAATGCTGTGGCCCATTCGATCAAAAAATGTCAGCCCAGTATGAAAATAACTGTCAGAGTTGGCCCCGCCGATTTTGCGCAATAACGAAATTCCACGAAATAATTTAATGTGTTGCCTACTTACACACTGATAAATCAGTGTGTAGTTAGGCAACACATTACACTTTTATGAGAGCCGTAAGAGTTTCGATTGTTTTGCTTTGTGTGATTATATTTTGTGGTTGCAGAAGTTTTTGGATAGATAAAAATCTTATTTTAGTGATTAGTGTTTATAAAATTGTGACTATAATTTTGTGTTTATTGTTTGTTACTTATAATATAACAAAATGACTAGAGGTTGTATGGTTTTGTCTTGCAAATCTAAGGTTAACATACCCGGCATTTTTTACTTTAGGTAAGTATTTCTTATATTTAAATTAGGTGCTTTTTATGAGACGTAACGTTAGGTAACCGAATAAATAATAATATATCAATTATGAATAATAGAAAATGAAAATTTCATAAGAAATAGCAGTGAGAAAAGTAAGGCAATCTTAACTATCTTTTAGATGATTTCCACAATGTTTGTGTGTTTCTGTGGGTTATTAAAAAGAAATAAGGTTTACATGCACAAACATACTTTTATTTCATTTAATAATTTAGTACATTCTTTAAAGGATCAAAATTAATAATTACTGGGCAGAACAGTCAAGTTTTATTATATACAGGTCCCTCTTATTGAATAAAAGAAAGTACAATTTTATGTTAAAGTTTCTTTTTGCTTTTTCTATATTTGTTTTAAAAAGAAATTAGATTTTTGGTTTCTTCAACTTACATTACCAACTTTTTAAGCTCGACATACTGTAGACACATAATATTTAACGGATTAACGGTTACTGTTACAATGGATCCCTAGGTACCAAAGGTTACTAAACATTTTTAACCACTGTTATTCTGTCTCATGAATTTTGTTTTAGTGAAAAGTATATGCCTAAAAAGCAGTTATAAAAATTTCACTTTTAATGTACAACCACAATCTTAGGATTAGATTAAACTCATTTACACTATTTTTTTTTCCTTTTTGCCCTTCTTTTTTTATCTTTACAAAATTTTTGGTAAAAGAACCCAAAATTTAAATAGAAGGCTGTAAGTGGCGCCATCTATTCTTTCCATTTTATTTCATATGATATAAAATCCAATATTACAAATAATTTTAAATATTCTATGGTTGTATCGTTTAAAACAACAATTTTGTGCAAAAAAAAAAAAACAGTGAATGCTTGAATTTGACATTTGATGATGTCAACTTTATAGACAATAGTAACAAAGAATTATTTAAGAGTGGCTCTGACCTACTATTCATTGCGCAAACTCCGCGGGGCCAATCCCCCTATTCCCGCTGCCCTGCACGCCTGGACAATTTTGTTCTACAGTATTGAGCTTCCATACACCCTTAAACTTTCTTGGGTTCTGCTGTATTAAAATTTACTTGCTTCGAGCTCTGAATTAATTCGCGAAATATTCAAACAAATTACACTCATGCATCAAAATAACCAGTTAATTTGTTTATTCAACGTGTTTTTTTACAAATTGCAATCATTTGTTTTCATATTTTACGAAAATTCCCCCTTTTTTGCGAAAATATAAAAACAAACTTTTGCAATTATAAAAAACACTTTTTATTTAAAAGTTATGGGTAATTTTGATGCACTTGTGCAATTTCCCCCGCTTTTGCGCTATTTTTGATATTTTTTCCTTTACCCGCTTCTGAGGGGTAAAGGTAACTTTTAAATTTTAAATGGAATTATGGGTTTTTTTATTTTGAAATATGAATCCACCAAATTAGGTCTGTGTGCAAAAAACAAATAAATTGCTGTACTGGTTAGCGCACTGTGATTTTAGGCAGCTGAATTAAATTTATAATCCGGTCAAACTGGACCAAAAAATAAGAGTAAAGGTACATAAATTAAAAATGACATTTCAAAATTCTCTATCGTTCCGGTACGTGAAAAAAAAAATTAACTCGAGGTCAACGGTAAAAAATATGGGTTTTTTGCGGCATTTTATGCACAAAGTTTGCGGCATTTTATGTTTCGCGCACCTCTGATGTAGTGTACTTAGCGCGTTTTTTTTAACATGGTTTCTCCAGTAGGCCTATTTCACAGGTCTGTTGTGATTCTGTTTAATTGGAAACTATTGCATAATAACAGATATTTGCAAGGGTTGGAATTGATAAAAGCAATGAAAATTAAAAAACACTAGAAAAATTTATTCATCCGATTCATAATCTTCAATTACTTCTTATTTTTCTTCTTCTTGATCTTCTTCTTCTTCTTCTTGATCTCCTTTTTCTTTTTCATCCTAGGTGTAAGTGAATTGCGTCAATGTATCGCATGTCTGTTCGCCAGTATTAAACGAATCCTCTGCTGTTGCTGATTCAAGATTAGAACTCGACCGGCCTTGACAATTCGTGCCTGCCAGCGAACAAAACAACTTTTTTGCAACTACATTTAGCACTGTATCTCTTTTTACAGTTGCAAATAAATGTGTTTAGCAGTTTTTCCGGCGCAGGTGGGAGTAAAGTCTGAATTACTTTTAATGTATTATCGACCAACTTTCAACCCCAATCTTTTGGGTCTAGCTGATAACCAAGCCACACTTGAACTTGGTAATATACCTGAAAAAGATGTTGATGAGCAGCAACTAAGGTTGGAGAAAGAAAAGATTTGTTTTTTTATTTCGAGTGTTTTTAACAAATCATGCATATGGATACTTATCTAAGCAGGTATTTTTTAGGATCTCCTAACCTGATATTCTCATAGTTATACTTATGTATATTTTATTTTTTAAAAATTAAGTTACAATCACTAATAGAAAATATTTTTACTCATATTACAGTTACAGAGATGTATATACCTGACGTATAGTCATCTAAAGTATACCGTGTTAGCTCTTTCCTTCATTTATGGATTATACCTGCCAGAGCAATAAAACTGCGGATCGGTAGGTATTAAAGGACAGAACATTTAGGACGGACTTTAATGATATAAAGATTTATAATTTATTGTTTATTTAGGTAAGTATAATATTAAAATTACATTAAGAAATTAAATATATGCAAAGTTTAAATAAATTTATAACTGCATTATCTATAAATAATTACATTTTTAATCTAAATATCTAAATCTGATTCTGTTTCACTATCAGAGTCATCATTAAGATTAATTACAATACGATTTATGTTGCTCTGGATAGAAATGTAAGAGTCCTCAATTTTTGAAATGTGCTGTAGTGAATTTTTCCAGATCTCAAATGGTATGTTAGTAATTACATTTTTTATCGAATTTATAACACTGGGACTTAAAGTAGATGTAACATTTTCTGCTCTGATTTTTGATTTTACTTGGTTCCACAAATGCTCTATGGGGTTAAACATATAGTGATACGGACGAAGCCGTAAGACGGTATGCCCAGCCTGTTCAGCCAAATTATCACATACATATATTTTTTTACTTGCATATAAATTCAGGACTTCCAAAAGATGCGTTTTTTTGTAACTGAATTCAAAATAAATATCATTTTCTAACAAATATTCCTGGATTACAGTTTTTGAACTTAATGAAGCTGGTTCTTTGTGTAGCAGACGGCTGTGGTAGCTTGCGTTACCCGTTACAATAACACTGTTGGAATATTTTTTAAAAGATAATTTTGAAACCAGTTTTCAAAAAGTTCTGCACTTGTATCTTCATGATAATCCAAGCCAAAATCCTTAATATTCTTTGCAAAAAACAGCAAGCAGTTTGGGACGAATACTTCTTCTGAACCAGCGTGTATTATGGTAATGAGTTTTCCTTTATTTGAAGGTGCTTTCGTCTGATAGTTTTGACTGGAATCAATCCATCCTTTGGATACTGTGTCGTGATCAAGGTAAATTATGGATCTGTTTTCTAACCTATATCTTTTAATTTCTTAAAGGTAATTAAATCTCCAAGTGCGTAGTCTGTGCGATTCCATTACTACTTGTCTTTTGTCTATTTTGGGTATTTAAATCCCAACAAGTCTATGGAGGCTGGCACGGCTAATATTTATATTGGTTGTGTCTTCGTCTAGCTTCTTTTTCAGTTTATCCAAGGTAGGAATAACTCCGCTTTCATAAAGACAATATATTTTCCTTCTTATTAGGTCCTAATCACTATTATCTATACGGTGAGTTTGAAAATCACTACGTTTTTTTCTTTTGTTCAATTCTTTACTAATAATAATATCCCATATCGATGATATTGGAGTTTTTGTAAGTAGACAGGTTTCTTTTAAAGCTTCTTGTTTAATAAGACCTCTACTGATTAAAGTTTCATACACATTTTTCACAACCTGTTTTGCATCTAATGACAAATTATTTCGACGACATAGTTATATTCTCGTAAAACAACTTTTTTGAAACGCACAGTAAAAACGGTTATTCATTACTGCCACTAAAATATTAGCCAAAATATTTATATGCGTAATGGTTAATACTCAAGAAATATCTGGCCCACCCCTGCCCTTATGAACAAATGTGTTTACCCAATAACAATAGGTAATAAATTCGTTAAAGGTTTATTGGGGTATGGTCCGTCAAATGCCATAACGATATAGTTTGAGACAGACTATACTTTTGCATTCAATGACTTTTACAATTTTTTAAATCGGTATATCTCAGTAACAGTGGCTTTTAGGAGAAAAATTGTTAATTTCTTTTTTATAGATAATTTTATGATCTACAATTTTTTTTCAAAGTTATTTTACGATGAAACTTTCACGCACCGGAACGATAGGGAATTTTAAATTTTATTTTTGAATGTGTTTTGAACAATTTTTACTTACTTATAGATGTAAATTTATGTACCTTTAAATGTCTAGATTGAACGAAAAATTAAAAACAAATCGGGATTTTAAATGGATTATGGCACATTTCCGTGGGTATATAGTATTAGAAATGAAGTGAAATATATCCTTTCCGCACTAACTACTTAACCAAAATTTTATGAAAATATTTGAAACCATTTTTGTCATATCGCACTATAACCCTTTTAAAAATTTACCCTGCATTTTTAACTT
The DNA here is from genome assembly GCA_019359885.1 of Listronotus oregonensis. Lineage (NCBI taxonomy): Eukaryota > Metazoa > Arthropoda > Insecta > Coleoptera > Curculionidae > Listronotus > Listronotus oregonensis. The sequence goes on from JAHBCN010003120.1 coordinate 23,834, forward strand.
ACTATAAAAATCTTAAGTTTATCAAATAAGGTGATTTTAAAACATATTTAATTTGTCATAGAGAATTTAATTTATAGCAGACAGGCTATCAGCTCTTAAAAATTTTTATTTTACGAATGTTAGATTAGAAATTACTCCCACACTTCAAATTTGCGTAATTATATATTCTACTTTTTGACAAGAGCACTTAAAACAAAAGATGATGCTAAATTATCTTTTTTCAGGTCAAGTTTTTCATTATTCATTTCTTCACATATTATAAATTATAATAATATCTGTTCAAATTGAGACATTAAAAACGACTTAAGGCGAAATTTTCCGCATCCTGTATAACTAACTGTAGATCACGTAGGTATTTTCAATAATGGGTTCTAACAGTAATTTGGGGCATAATTTTTAAATAATTTTTAACCTCATTTACAATAGGCCTTGGGCAATCTCTAATGGTAATAGGATAATGTTGAAATATTTTTTGAAGACAAATTTTCTTTTGATAAATAAATAAATAAATAAATAATGGCTTTATTTTACACTAAAAAAAATGGTCTAGATTTTAGTAGCAACATTATAAATAGCAAAAGTGTGGTTTACTTTGCAGTTACTGTTACCCAGTAACTTAAAAAAATACCTTAATGATTTAATTAAAAAACAAACTTGTCCAAAACCAAGATTATCTATATATTGCAATTCTGTAATCTATATTAGGTAGGAATTAACAGTGCTGATTTAATAAAAAAACACTGATAAACAAGTGCGCTAGAAAAGTTCCAGCCTAACTTACGCAGTGTGTATATTACTCGAAAGGTTTTAGCTTGCTTTCCCCCTAATATAACTTCCTTATTATTCCGCATATAGGTATAAAATTCGTTACCCAAATTCTCATAAGTGTTCTTATTATCTGTGAAAAAAAAATAGAAAAATATTTTAAGTGATTTCTGAGGCATTCAATTGTAAAAATCGTTAATTTTACTACTGACACTTCTTGAGAAAGTACTAACGCATTTATTGTTAATTTTTTTATAATAATATGTTTTATCGGGCGATTTTATAGCCATCTAAGCAAATATAACAAAATAATTCAATTTTTACAGAAACTTGCTTTTATTACCGAAACCTTACTATTTAGGTATAGGAACATGATATATCTTTTGCAAAATAATTTAATTGCATTTTATAATATGACTTTATTTTTTTATCTCGCGGTAAAATCACTAATTGTGACCAACCCTGTATAATGTAGAACAAATTTTTATATTCAAAAGTAATATACAGAACTTCCCTAAATAATCTTCAAAATTTAAACTTTCTACGAATCTCAGTGACGTACTAATAGTAATTTAATTGAAGCAATGTTTTGGAGAAGAAAGAAATGGCGGAGCGAAAAATACAATAATATATAGGATGTCCCATTTAAAATATTAAACTTCCTATTCCTTTTTGGCGTGAGCGGCAAATTGCCTTTACTCTTGCCATAACCTTACCCGCTAAAGCAACGGGCTTTGTTTTTTGGGAGCGGGACACCTCGCTTCTGTAGAATTTTTGGACTGCTGTTAAGTCAGTGGTCAATCTAGTTTTATTCATGGTTATAAACATCGAACACAACCTGAATTGTTGTTCATTTTTTTGATCACGGAAACTTTTTTTCCAAAGTTTTTTCCATATTAAATCCTAATTTGACCCACCTTAAACTAGTCATCAAATATAAATCTGTACTTTTTAAATATTTTTTAAAGGGTTGTTGCGCTTTTTGGGCCGTCAAAAGAATCATCTTCAATCCCGGTTAAAATCAGTTGCTTTTTTTTAAAAAATAAGCCCCATGTTTTAAAAATCTCCATAAAGTTTTTATAAAAATCACTTCCTTTTCCTCCATATTTTATAAATATGTATCAAAAATTCCAAACAAACCAAAACAAAAGTTGGCCATCGTCAGCCCTCTGGTAAAAACCCAAACTCATCAAACCACCCTTATATTACCCTGTGGGGTATTTTTTTAATTATAAAGTTTTTCCCCGGACTGGAAAATCAAATAATTTTACAAAAACTCAATTATTTACCTATAAATGAATGAACTTCTCAACAGTTTAATTTCCCTTTTTGAATCCTTTAAAAAATTTTCCTTAAGACCATAATTGTTTCCCGTCCTGGCCTTAGATTTTATACTACACAACGGATTTAAAAGAAAAATTTCGCATAAATCTACATGATTCTACATTTCTTGTTGATTAACCGAAAATCAGAAATCCTTATCTGCACAAAAATTTAAAAGCTCAAAGTCCGAAAATTTACAACTTTTTATTTGGGCTTATTTTTAATTTAACTTTTTTTTCTGATTAGATAAGTAAGATACGCTGTAATTGTTATCTGACTTTGATCTTTCAGTGTCTGTGGTGTCCGACGACTTCGATGAGGTGGTAACTGAATATATTAATTAATTATTTTAATGAGGAGATAAACCAACTATAATATTTTGTTTTATGGTATGCTGAGAACTAAAATTCAATGGTTATGTGTGGTAATGATAATAAACAATATTAATATTAAAAATAAGGTTGAAAAAATTTATTATTACTAAGTTTTGAAAAATTTTTAAGCAGGTTTTACAAAAAAAAAAAAAAATTATAAAAATAATATAATATATTATTATATTTAATTTTAATTATTTATAAAATAATTAATTTTTATAAAAAATACTGAAATAAAACCCCCCACAGGGGGCAAAATATGAAATTTTACCTTGTTAAAAAAATTTAAGTCTTCTTGGCCATTAAGGTTTTTTCAAAAAATCCAAATTTTCAAATTAAAAACGCTTTTAAAAAAAATTTGGAAAATTTTTTTGGGAAATGTTTTGGAGCGGGCCCCTGTTTAAATAAAAAAGGCTTTTTAAAAAAGACAAAAAATGTTACGAAAAGAACACTTTTTTGGCCAAATTTAGTGGATTTTAAATTGGGAAGAAATTATCAAATTTAAAAAAATTTCTGAACAAAAAAATTTCCCCAAAAATTTACTTAAAAGCCTTTTAAATTTTTTCAAGGTATAGCTAGCAATATAAGGTCATTCCAATCAGTCAGTTCTGTCAGAAAACATTGTGCTGTGAACCAATAATAAAAAAACAGTCATGTGAAATCTGTAAGACGACCTTTTTGCATAAGTTCACCAGTAAATTTTAAATATTTAAATTTATTTAGCCGTAAAAAAGAATAATATATTCTTTTTGGATTTAATTTAAATTTAATTAAATCTCAAAAAGAGTGCTTAAAAAATATAAAGAAGGTGCTTCAAAGGATGTGTTGCTTGGTTGCTTTAGAGGTTGTTTATTGCTTCTAGACTGTCCATAAAAAAGAAAATTGTTAAATTATTTTTTACTAATTTGGTTAAAAATAAATTTGTAGAAATAAAAGGCAAATTTTTAGAAATTTTTTAACTTAAAATTTTAAATTTTAAAAATTGGGAACACCTTGGGGTTTTCCCTTTGAGTCGCCCTGCGGGGAAACCATCTCCCATCAAGGTCATTCAACCTATACCTGGATGGCATAAGAGGATTTTGCAATAATTAATAAAAATATTGTAAATAAATAGGTTTTCTGAGTTTATTATTTTTGTACTATTGTACCTAGCCGTAAAAGTGACTATCTTGATAAAGAAAAAACTATAAATTCTGAGTATTAGGCTTACTGACCTGTTGAACCAAAATTTCTCTAGAAACGTCTTGATTTGGGAAAAATTAAATTTTGTTCTACAAGGACAATGCACCTTGCCCCAAATCGCTAATTGTCATGGCAAAAATTTATCAGTTATGAAGCATGCACCCTATTTACCAGATTTGACTCCATCGGATTTCCATTTGTTTTAATATTTGAAACAATTTATTTCTGGTAAAAAATTTGCCTCAGAATTATATTTAATAAAGGCTCTTGAGCACCAATGAAATAAATTTATTAAGCTATACAAAGACTACTTATAAAAATAAAAATAGTTTTTTACCCATATTTTGCTTTTTCCTTACTAAGACTGTAAACTTCTTTTCCGTCCTCGTATATTGTTAATTACGTTGATATTTTTATGACGCCTCATACTCAATACACAATTTTTTTTATAGAAGTTAAAAAATCTGATAGCTTTTCTGTTTCATTAAATCACTTGAGAGCACAAGCTTGTATTGGGTCGCCTGCATGCGTTTGAAATAACTTTCCCTTTTAAAATACATTTTAATCATGGTTTTCCAAAATCCCCTTTTACCGCTTAACTGCAACCTTCTAAAAAGTTATCTTTTCTTCAACGAACATTTCAAAAACAGTCTTCTTTATTTTACTAATTACTTTGTTTCCGTCCTTAGGATTTTTTAAACTTTCCAAACCAGATGTGCTTTAAGTAAATAAAATTTTGACAAAAACACAGATCATTGAGCAAGAAAAATATCGTTAGGAAAAAGACTTAATGATATTAATTGTCCTATTTCTTTTTTTATTTATTTGTTTTATTTAAAAAAAAAAGAAGGGATATTTTAAATAAGATTGTTTTGTCCTAATGCGTAATAAATTATTTCGCTACAGAGAGGCTAATAAATAATTTGATTATTACTGAATGAAATTTATTTTTGGTTGAATGTATGAGCTGCTAGGCATGTTTTCGCTGAAAACCTTTTGTAGAAATGTATTAAAAAAATTTTAGTTTTTACTATAGACGTACAAAGCAATGCTAAATTTTTGCTAATAAGTTTGGACGCTCGCTTGCTGGGATTACTCGAGCGGGCGTCCATCCAGACAAAATACGTACACACGCTGTTATTATCACTGTTGCCATAGCTATTACAATGGTAACAGTATATATGGAATCATTTCTGTTGAAAAAAGGCCAAATTCGTTGTAATAATGGTAATTCTTTTTGCTGTATAACATATCATTTTGGATACCCTGTACAAAATTCATAAAGTAGAAATAGGTTAACAGTATCTTTGGACCTTTTTCGACTTACTCCATACCTTACAAGGGGTAAAAAATGGTCCCTTTTTTATTTTTTTTCGTATTTGCAAGAATTTTTATTTTTGGTATTTAACTTATTTCTCCACAATATACTAAGATAAACTAAAATATGATAAAAAAGGGCTTAAATAAAAAAAAATTTTTTTGTCGGTTACTTACCCCTATACTCAAAAAAAATTTTTTTTTTTAGAGATCCTTAGGCTATTAAATTGGGAAGAAAAAATTTAACTTTTCCCTTTTTGATCCCTTTCCTTAAAAGTGGTATTTTGGAAAAATTTAAAAAGAATTTATTTTAAATTCAATTTTTTTCACCTTTTTAATTAAAATTTAAAAATTATAATATTTAAATTTTTAATTAAATTTTAAAAATTTTATTATATATCCTTCCCAATAAAATTTTAAATTTTTTAATAAATTAATTAAATAAAAATTCGTTGGAAAAAAAGGCCAAATTCCTTTTTCTAAATAAAAAAATTAATTAACGTTTTTCTTGTCTCAATTTTTTTTTTTTTTTGGGTTTTCAAAAAAAAATTGATTTTTTAAAAAAGGTTTTAACGGAAAAGGGAAAAATTTTTCCGTTTTTTTAAAATTTAATTTTTAAAAAATTTTAATTACCATCCAAAAAAAAATCTATAACTTTAAAGTTTTTAAATTTTAATTTTTAAAAAAGATTTCTTAAAGGGTTTAAAAAATACTTTATTTTTATTTAAAAATTTTTAAAAAATAAGCAAATTTTAATTTTAATATTTTTTAATAAAAAAACAAAAATTTATTCCCCAAAATCAAAATAGGAAATTTTGATTTCCTTTTTTGTCAATAATTAAAAAACAAAATTTTTTAAATTTTTGGGGGTTTTTTAAAAAAAAAAAATTTAAAATAAAAAATAATTTCCTTTTTTAAAAAATTTTTTAAAGTTAAAAAACCCAAAACCCAATTTTTAAATTTTGATTTTAAAAAAACCCAAAGGATTTTTTAAGAAACACCTTTTGACTTTAAAGTTGTTTTTTTTTAATTTTTAAAAAGGGAAATTTTTAAGAAAATTTGAAAAGAAGCCCTTTTTTTTTTTGGAATGAAGTTTTTTATTAAATACCTTTTAAAAATTTTGAAAAATTTAAAAAAAAACAAAATTTAATTTTATTTTGAAACAAAAAATATTTTTTCATTCCTTTAAAAATGGAAAATTTTTTTTTTTTGGTTTTAAAAAAAAAAGGCCCCGGTTTCTTTTTCGGTTAATTTTTTTATAAAATAATTTTTTTTTAAATTTTTATAAAATTTTTTATAATATTTATTTATAAAAAAAATAAATATTAAATAAAATTTAAAAAAAAAATTAAAAAAATAAAATTAATTTTTTTTATTTTTTCAGTTAAAAAAAAGGTATAATTTACAAAAAAAAAAAAACCCAAATTATTTAAATTTTTTTTTTAAAAAAAAAAATAAATTTTTTTAAAAAAAAAAAAATTTTTTAATTAAAAATTTTTAAAATTTTAAAAAATTTATATAAATTTTATTTTAAAAAAATTTAAAAAAATTTTAATTTTTTTAAATTTTAAAATTTTTAAAAAAATTTGAAAACAATAATTAGTATTCACCAAATTTAAAAAAGGGAACGCTGCAGCTTCAGGCACATAAAAAAAAATTTAAAAAAATTAATTGTTGAAAAAGGTATTTAAAAGGTTTGGGATCTATAGTAAAACAAAATTTTTTTGCACGGAACTGTTTGAATCTTTAATAAAAAAAAAAAAAAAAAAGGGGGTTTTTTTTTACCTTTGCTCATAACTTTGTAAGTATTGGTTGTTGAAAAGTAATGTAGTAAGATAAAAATTCGTTATTAAATTTCCTTTAAGGTAGGATTGGTTAGAAATCATAAAAAAAGTTTTAAAAAGCAATTTAAAAAAGAAAATAGAAAAATGGTTTTTATTTTGGAAAAGTTTTATTTTTGTAACGGGCGACTTGTAACTAGGGAGTCCGCAAAACCCCCGGTACCTAAAAAAACTTTTCCAATTTTCCATAAAAAACTTATTTTAAATAAAACTGTTTTTTTATTAAAAAAATTTTTAAAAAAAAAAATAAATTTTAAACCCATTTAATTGGCTGGTTGTTTTTAAAGCGGCATCTTTGTAAAAAATTACAACTGGAAGAAATGGACTTTTAGACGTATGAAAATGCCCCTTAAACAGGATCTGAAAATGACTAATTTCACATATTTTAATTTCTATGTGGAAATTTTTTCAAAATTTCAGTTTAGTAAAAATGAAAAATTTTCACGAATGTCAAAAAATTTGAATCAAGTAGGCCGGTTTTTTGGGGTTTTGGGTTAATTATTTTAATTTAAACCTTAAAAAATATTGTTAAAAAAATTATCTTTTGTGTAAAAAGGAGGGAATTTTAAATTAACCACCCCTAATTTAATTTTATTGCTAAAGTTAACATCTTGAATTTTTTAAATATTTTCTGGCTTAACTATAACTAATACACATAACCTTTTGCAAGTTTCCCCTACTATTGGAAAATTTTCTGCCCCCTTTTTTTGAGCTTAATTTATACCAAAAAGTAAATTTAACACTTTTTAAAACTGTCTGCTAGGGTTTTGAGTTTTTCAAAGTCAAGGGAAACAATTTTAAATAATATTTTTGGTGTAATGGGTCAACTATATTTTTTTTTAATTTTTTTTTGGGGAATAGAATAGATATAACCCTTTTATTTGACGGAAACACCCCTTAAAATCCCCAACTTAAACATGTTTTTAAGAAAAAGTGTGTTCTCTGTTACTACACCATAAACAGTGTATTTTTTTAAAAATTTGTTCGTTTTATAATAATAATAAAAACTTATTCCAAACTTTAGTAACATGGATTTCCGAAGACTTTTATGTTACAAAATTTTTTTTAAAAAAAAGATTTTCCCTACAAATTTTTAAGGGGTTTATTTAAAATTATCTATTTTATAATTATTAGATACACTTTTTCAATTTTTTTTGGAATTCCTTTGGGGATTATAATATGGTTTGTAAATGGGGTTTTAAATAAAAAAGTTTCTTTTAACCGCCACAAATTTTTTATAAATTTAGGTAATATTTTTTATTTATTTTATATTGTCATATGAAAAGATTATTAAATAATATTATAGTTTAACCCAAAATTTTTATCAAAATTTTCGGGTTTCAGAAACTATTCTCAACAAACTGTCAAAACAAATTCATAAATTTAAAAACACATTTCTTTATTTAAATGGACAATTTTTAAAAAAAATATTGCTTTTTAAATTTAAAGTGCGAAAAATAATAAAAACCAAAAACAAACAGAAAACCCCACTTTTAAAATATTTAGTAAAGAACCCGGTTTGAAAACCTTTTAAAAGATACAAGAAATTTTTTTTATAACCATCGTTAAACCGGAGGAAAAAAAAAAAATAAAATAGTATCCAATATTTTTAAACGAAAATTTTATGGTCAGTTTTTACGGTTCCGATCCATTTCCCTTTTTTGGACCCTGATAATTTTTAAAAAAACAAAATTTTTTTTTTTTTAAGGGGTAAAATAAATTTTTTAAAAGGGGAAAAGAAATCCAAACATGGGTCCTTTTTTTGGGCAACCGGAAAAAATTTTATCCTTTTCCTTTCTAGGGCCCCACGCAGAATTTTCCAATGGCGGAAGATTTTTGGGCTACAGGGGGGGAAGTCGTAGAAAAAGGTTTGGGGTAAACCCGAAGCAGCCCTGGGGATGGCATTGTTTTGCCCCACAAATTTTTTTTTTAAAAAATAATTTTTAAAACTTGTACTATTTCCTAGTTTTAATAAGTTTTAATTTTCAAAATCGTATTTTTTTTTTGGGTTTAAAAAGGGCTTTTTTGTTTAGTTAAAATTAAAATTTTTTTTTTTAACTCCCCTTTAAAAAAGTTTTTTTTTTTTTGTAAAATTTCATAAACTTATATACGATCCCCAGGAGAGTCCGTACATATTCGGAAAATTTTAATGACCATTTTTTTTGCTTTTAGCTCTGAAAGCTTTTCGTGTTGGGGAAAAAATTTAGATTTTGGACACTTAAAACCCCCCCGAAATTGATAAATTTCGTCGAGACAAAACTTTGCTTAGCATGCATAGAGGATAAAAATAGTCAATATAGGTATACCTATAGTTATACGTGGGGCTTTAAAAGATTTTAAAAAGTCCTAAAGAAGTTAAATAAATGACTACTTATAAATCTATATACCTATTAAAACTAACTTAGGGTGCTTTCGCATTATCCCGGTATTTTAAGGAAATGGTAATTTTTACTTATCGGAACCACCGCCGATTTTATTAAAATTTAATATACGGTGGTTTTTTTTGGGACGCTGATCACGAATCAGAAGTCAAATTTTATCGAAAACTTCTAGTGTTTTAAACATATAATAATTTTTAGAATCAATTTTTTTTTATGTTTCATTAGTCTTTATTTTTAATCGTAAAAATGTATTTCATTCATGCTTTAAAAAATATATTTTAAAAGGTAGATCTCGCATAAAAATAAACAAATAAATGTATTTTTTAGAAATGTAATAATAAGGCATTTTTCATTTTGTATAAATTTAAAACTTTCCTTTTCTTAAGAAATAAGTATTTAAATTTTTATTTATTTTATCTTATTACAACACGAAATCTCACATGCTGTTGATAGATATGAGGTAAAATGTTAAAATATGAAATACAGTTAGCTCTGTTTTAATTCCGACCCTGTTGTGTGTAACTTTTCCCTGACACCAACTATCAGTGGCATATTGATGAATTTTTAATATTCCACAAAGCGCTGCGAAGGTTTCGAAGAAATCATAGAACTTCAACAAATTTTTTATAATTCATTATAACTTTGGTATCGGTAGCAAGCTAAAATATAAAACTGTGTCGGTGCTCTAATAAATTTTTGATGTGAATCTTTATAATTAAAGAAAAAATGTGTAAACTTTAGCTAATTAATGAACAATATCTGAAAATATGGGTCAGCAAAGACAAAATACAAAAAACTATTACAGCACAGACCGAGCAAAAGACATTGACTTTTAATTTTTTTTAAATTGAAAATGAAAATGGAAAGATTTTCTTTTAAGTAAATTCAGAAAAAAATATGTGTAACCTATAAGTAACAATCCACTATCTTTATTAATTTTTACTTTTCGATCCAAATGTCTTTTGTGCAAATAGTATTTTTTTCTAAAATATTTATAAATATATATATATATATATATATATATATATATATATATATATATATATATATATATATATATATATATATATATATATATATATATATATATATATATATATATTAATATATATATATATATATATATATATATATATATATATATATATATATATATATATATATATATATATATATATATATATATATATATATATATATATATATATATATATATATATCCGGGTGACAACGAAATCACTACCCAGCCCTTTATTTTCTTGAATGAAAACATATGGTTTCAAATTTTACGATACATATTATATTATAAGGTGCCGATTTTGGATATTATAACATGTGCCTATTACTTCCGGTTTAACCGGAAACGACATCAACTTTGATTTTTTTAATGAACACCTATATATTTTTCGGAATTTGGATTCAACGGATTATTTTTGATATAAAATCTATATAATGTTCTATACCTATCTCTGTTAGTTTTTGAGAAAATGGCGATTAAAGATGTCCAAATTACCGCGTATTATGCAGTTTTATGGGAAAACAAATGAATATTATTAAATTTTTTTATGTTTAATTTTATTTTTGCTGAAGGCTCTATCTGTAAAAGTCATAATAAAACTACTTCCGGCATTACCGGAAGTGCTGCGAAAATTGACTTTTCTAATAATGTTACTTCTAAAATTTTAATGCAACACCCTGTATATTTTTTAAAATTTGGATTCTACGGGTCATTCCTGATATAAAATTTGTATTAAGTCCTATACCTATCTTTGTTAGTTTTTGAGAAAAAAAAAGAAAATTGTTTTCCCCTATACACTACATACTAACATTTCAATCGCCCTTTTCTCAAAAACTAACAAAGATAGGTATAGGATATAATACAGATTTTATATCAGGAATGACCCGTAGAATCAAAATTTTAAAAAATATACAGGGGTTGCATTAAAATTTTTGGAGTAACATTATTAGAAAAGTCAATTTTCGCAGCACTTCCGGTAAAGCAGGAAGTAGTTTTATTATGACCTCCACAGATAGAGTCTTCAGAATAAATTAAATTTAACATAATCAATTTTTATAACATTTATTTGTTTTCCCATCTTTCATCCCATTTTCTCAAAAACAAGCGAGATAGGTATAGGAAATAAAATAGATAATTTTTGAAATGATCCGCAGAATAAAATTTGAAAAAATATACAGAGTGTTCCATTGAAAAAAACAAAATTTATGCGTTTCCGGCAAACCAAGTGATAGGCACATGTTATTTTAAAAAATTTAAAATAATATGTCATAAAATTTTAAAAAACCTTGTTTTCATTTAATGAAAATAACAAGCGGCTAGGGTATATATATATATAATATATATAAATATCCCAAATCCAAATAAATATATATAATGTTCATGAAATATATTATATATATATATAATATAAATTATATATATATATATATATATATATATATATATATATATATATATATATATATATATAATATATATATACTATATATATATATATATATATATATATATATATATATATATATATATATATATATATATATATATATATATATATATATATAAATTTAATTTCTTGAGCCTTGTTATAAATAATAACAAATAGGTAGAGTTTCTTTGGGCATATAGGCTCCTTATTGAACTAAAAAAAAGATTAAAAGTCCTGTTAGATATGACTACTAAGCTTGGTTGGTTTAAAATTACGAGGCCCCCAAGTGAATGGATAACCACGGGTCCAGCCAATCCGATTACACGTGTTTCACCCTTGTTGGGGATGGGGACACCGAATGTAGGCCGAAGACACCTTTGACATGCAGAGCAGCCAGCTTAAGAACAATTGTAATTCAATACAACTGAACGTAAGAAGTAACTAGCGCCATCTCGTCAAGTAGTTTAAACCAACCAATTTTAGTATCGACAGGTCAAGATTTACCAAGTGTATTTCGCAAAAACATTCAGAAGTTGCTTTACATGCTTTCCTTTAAGTGTGTGTAAAGCAACTTCTGTATGTTTTTGCGTAATACACTTCTACAAAATTTGGTTCGTTACAATAACAATTTTTTGTAGATATTATATATATATATTATATATATTATATATATATATATATATATATATATATATATATATATATATATATATATATATATATATATATATATATATATATATATATATATATATATATATATATATATATATATATATAAATAACAAACAGGTCGACTTTCTTTTGGGGAAAAGAGGCTTTTAATGAAATGAAAAAAAAACTTAAAAATCCTAGTTGGTATGTCTACTTAGCTTGGTTGGTTAAGAACAATTAATTGTAATCTAATACAACTGAACGTTAAAAGCATCTAGCGCCATCTCGTCAAGTAATTTCAAAACAACCAATCTTAGTATCGACTGGTTAAGATGTTAATGTGCTCCATCATGTAGGTGTTTTACGAAAAAATACTCAAAAGTTGCTTACACAACACACTTGATGAAAAATGGCTTCTCATAAGTTCACGGATCGGATTGGCTGGACCCGGGGTTATCCATCTACTTGGAGGCCTCGTAATTTTAAACCAACCAAGCTAAGTAGTCATACCTACTACGATTTTTAAGTTTTCTTTTCATTTTATTAGGGAGCCTCTATTCCCAAAGAAAGTCGACCTGTTTGTTATTATTTATAACAAGGCTTATTTTATTTAATATATTGCAGTTTGGGTGAAAATACTACCTTCTTTTTTAATCACGTTTTGAGTCGTGCTGCACGTTACCTACTTGGAATTGGCGAAAGAGCTCATTCGAAATTTACATATCCGTGAACTAATGAGAAGCCATTTTTCATTAAGTGTGTTGTGTAAGCAACTTCTAAGTGTTTTTGCGTAATACAGCTACATGGCGCACATTAACATCTTAACCTGTCGATACTAAGATTGGTTGTTTTGGAATTACTTGACGAGATGGCGCTAGTTGCTCTTAACGTTCAGTTGTATTAGATTACAACTGTTCTTAAGGTTCACAGTCAAGGGTGTCTACGGCCTACATTCGGTGTGACCATCCCCAACAAGGGTGAAACACATGTAATCGGATTGGCTGGACCCGGGGTTATCCATCTACTTGGAGGCCTCGTAATTTTAAACCAACCAAGGTAAGTAGTCATACCTACTAGGATTTTTAAGTTTTCTTTTCATTTTATTAAGGAGCCTCTATTCCCAAAGAAAGTCGACCTGTTTGTTATTATTTATAACAAGGCTTAAGAAATTTTATTTTATTTATTATATAACTTTGTAATATCTGAAAAAGCGCCCTTGTCAGTGAAACAAATATTAAACAATTTAGGTTTAATATAAAATTAGTGAAAAGTTAGGTTTGTTTTTTACATGTTTTATATTAGAATGTTTACCCTTTAGCAGCCAACTCTATTCAGTAGTATTTATTTGTTATTATGTTTTTGTTGAAGACGAATACATTTTATTAAAATATATAAAGAACATGTTAATTCTGAGACATATCCCTATTTGTTTTAATTTAAATAATTTCCTTAAGTGTTCTTTATATGACGAAAGCCACAAGTATGACTCTTTTCAGTCATACGTACCTTACCATAATCACAAACATAACTTCCTAATGCCTCGCATAAACCCCTAAAACCTAATACATTTTTCAAATCCCTAAAACATTTTTGTAGTTCCAGTCCCAATTCTAATAACTTAATTAATTAATCCAGGAGACAGTAATAGGGATGGCCGTTATAAAACATATAAACAAAGCCGGGGTGTTACTAAAAGTATCATCCTTACTTAGGGTGAAGCTTCTGTACGAATTAGAGTAAAGAGAGAAGTATTTTCTAATTACTAAAAGCTAATGATATTGACTTAGGGCTCCAAATTAGAAACAACAAGGGCAGGGTAAATATGGGACGTAAGAAATAGGGAAAACTCTAACTTAGTTTTTTTTGTTGGAAATAAATTTATTAATATTATTTGAGGTTACCTAATTGTTACCTTAATTACTTGCTATACTTCTTTAAGACAGTTAATTTGTGTAAGTCTAATAAAAGTTTGTTTGTTAGGTGTAACTACCTTAGTGACTGCTCGTACCTAAGTACATCGGACGGCTATTTAAAAAAAGATCAGACAACATATTTTTCTGGTGTTTTTTATATTATTATAATTATTTTTTTTTAATATTTAGTGTTATGAATAGAACACACGAAAGCGAACATACCAGCAACGAATAAAACGATACCCTATGCAACGATTCAAATCGTACTGTAACAGTTCTCAGTTGAGTCTGTGTCATGCCCAATGATCTTACTGCAAGTTCCTGTAAAGATCCTTTAAGTATTGCTTTGTTAGAGATCGAACGCTGTTAGAACAATACCGATACGTCACGGTCTCATATGACAAACTGATATGAGACCGTGACGTATCGGTGTTGTTCTAACAGCGTTCGATCTCTATTCATTATCGTTGTTTTCGAAAACCATAGTTCCCTAAGCTTTCTCTCGGTCCAGTCTTTAGCTCATCGCTTAAGAACTTCAACGGACATAGCTTAGGGCAAGGTACTGTCAGAATTAAGTTATTGCTACTCGTTCCCGCCAGTTTATCTACCGTCTCGTAGCCTTTGATACCAGTATGCCCTGGTACCCATACCAAGTTGACAGAACTCAATTGTTACCGTATATAGCACCTCTAGGGCTGTCCTTGAGTCACTAAATATGTACAGATGTTTGTTTCTGGGAATCGGACCTGTACATGTTTCACAAAGGGCAGGGTCTAAAATTTTAATAAGAAATGACTTTAATAGATACAATAAATCTGTTAAGAACGACATGATTGAGAATCCTAAGCGTTTTTGGAGCTATGCCTCTATTTAAAAGTAAGTAGTTAGTAAAGTGCCCAGCGAGATGCACTGTGGAGACAAGTGTGTAAGGAGTGGTAGCGATATTAGCAACTTATTTTGAGAGTGCTTTTGTGCCAGAGGGGTATCAGTTTACACCAAGCTCAGTACCAAATAATGTGGTCTTAAGGGAGATTACCCTTAATCAGAATACCGTTTTTAATGCCCTTCAGAGTCTTTATCCAAGGAAGGGTGCTGGACCTGATAAACTATTATCTGTATTTGTTAAAAGATGTGCGTCTTCCATTTGCCTGCAATCAATCTTTATATTTAACTTTTCATTGATAGGAGACTTAATACCCAAAGTGTTTAAAACAATATTGTATAACTATTCTTTAAATCGGTTAAAAAATTGTCATTTTGCAGCAACATGGCTTTTTTTGGGGTCGCTCACTGGAGACAAATTTATTATGGTTCTGTGAATACTTACATTATCACCTGGATGAGCGAACGCAAGTGGATGCTGTCTACACCTTCAGTAAGGTATTTGACAAGATCAGTCATAATATATTACTAACACGCCTTGCAGAGGTCGGTGTGAGTGGAAACCTCTTAAGGTGTACCCCAAGGGTCACACTTGGGACCATTATTTTTCATCATTATATAAAATCTTGTTTTCAGTACTGTGACTACTTACTTTATGCTGATGATTAGCTCTTTTGTTTTGGGTAAATATAATTTTGTTGCTGTTATTTGGAACTCTAGACAAATCACATACAGTGAGAGGCTTAAAAGGATACAAAACAAATTTATAAAATTTATTGCAATTAAACAAAATTTTATTATCGACAATGACGATATCACTTTTGCACGAACTCATTTACATCTAATGTCACTGTGTGACCGCAAATTTTTCTTCGATGTTATATTGTTGTATAAGACATTAAATAATATATACAGTGCCCTTGCATACTGCAAAAAATATCTCTCAATGCTCCCCAGAGGTCTCTAAGGGTAAACGAATTATTTTTCCTATCATTCAGAAACACAAGTACTGGTCAGAATTCACCTCTTGCAGAATAATAAGAAATAGTAATATGTGTGCTGATCAAATAGATTATTTTTCAATGTCATTATCTCAAATAAAAGCTATATTAAAAAATATTTAAATCCATAGAGGTGATCCTCTGTACTTTGGCTTCTGTTTTTTTTAATCTTTTTTAATAGGTTTTTAAATGTTTTTAGCACATTTGTGTTCTTTAGTATTAGTTTTTATTCTGTATACAACTATATTTTCTAAGGAATGCTTAATATTGTAAATTTGTGGATACCCTAGTGGGTACTTACGTCAGGGTCTTTGATTATATTTACGTGGCCTCTGGAGCCTTTATTTTTGAAGATAGAAAAAAATGTTTTTTATAAAAATTGTAGGTTTTTTTTCGTATTATCTTTTAAAATTATCGGTAAAGAAATATTGCATTAGAAAGATGGACAAATATAGGCAACTTCAACTTTTTTAAATGAAACACCCTGTATATTATGCGCTACAATAAAAGATCTTTATTTCCTGATTTCAAATATATATAGTTTGATAATATTTGGATGACCTGTTTTTCAGATATTTTACCTTAAATTATAATTAAATTGCAAAAAAAGATCATATTGGTATCAAGAAAGCCATGGAAACAATAAAATTGTTATGATTTATGTTTTGTAAATTTGACGTCTCGATATTGTATAAAGTTGAAGTTTTATCATTTTTAAACCATTAAGAATAATTTATATTCATTTTTTTTCTATGGGCTATTCAGAAGAACAAAAACTTGCTATTGTGCGTGTTTTTATGGCAATAATAATAATGTGATGACAGCTAAGGGAATATCACTTTTTATATCCTCAACAACGGGTACCATCTATAGGTACTATTAAATAAACATTAAGAAAGTTTAGTGAAAGGAAAACCTTAAAAAAAAAAAAAAAAGGGCTGTAGCACGAAATGAAAACGAAGATTTGGATATCCTCCTTTTTTTCAAGGTAATTATTATATTTTTTCTATTGGACTAGCACTAACTACTTTTAATAATTTTAAAAATCCTGAAACATCAATTATGGATGAACTAAATAAAACAGATTATAAAATTCATTCAACTCTAAAATTTTACGTATTTCATCCCTATAAATTTATGCCTGTCCAGAATCTTTCCAAACAAAACATGCGGAACCGACTTGAGTATGCACTGGAAATAGCTTTTCTTATGCAGCACTCGGGATTGTTTAAATAAAATTTTGTTCACCGACGAGTCTTCCTTCACTACAGCAGGAATATTTAATCGCAAGAATACACTATATTGGTCCAGAGAAAACCCTCACCTTAGGATTCAGGGGCGTAGGTCGCTAAGTGTTTGGTGTAGGATACTTGGTAACAAGATAATTGGTCCAATATTTTTAGACGGAAACTTAAACGGAGAGCGATATACCAATCTTCTTCAAAACGACATTGAACATCTCTTGTAGGATTTACCCATTGGCCATTATAACCGCCTCATTTGGCAAAAAGACGGCGCTCCACCCCATAATACCGTGCCTGTCACAAACTATCTTAACAACCGTTATGATATTTGGATTGGTAGTCATGGTACTATAAGATGGCCAGCAAACAGCCCGGACCTAAATCCTCTAGATATATTTTTGTAGGGATGTTTAAAAAACAGGGTATATTACAATAGGCCTTCAGATCTTAACGTTCTAAGGCAAAGGATAGAAGATGAAATATTTAATTTAAACAATAATTATCAACAATGTATTTCCGCGTCTGTTAATAATAAAATGAGGGAAAATTTGTTTAAATGTATCCAAAATTAAGGAGGATATGTAGAAAAAAACTAAATTATAAATTTATAAAATATAAGAGTTTTATTGTTTTCATGGCTTTCTTGATACCAATATGATCTTTTTTTGCAATTTAATTTTAATTTAAGGTAAAATATCTCAAAAACTGTTTACCCAAATATTATTAAACTATATACCGGGTGACAACGAAATCACTACCCAGCCCTTTATTTTCTTAAATGAAGAGGTATGGCTTTCAAATTTTAGAATGACATATTATATCATAAGATGCCGATTTTGGATAGTATGACATGTGTCTATCACTTCCGGTTTAACCGGAAACGACATCAACTTTGATTTTTTCAATCAAACACCCTGTATATTTTTCGGAATTTGGACTCTACGGATCATTTCTGATATAAAATCTATATTATATCTATACCTATCTCTGCTTGTTTTTGAGAAAATACGATTGAAGATGTACAAACGACCGCACATTATGCAGTTTTATGGGAAAAGAAATAAATGTTATAAAAATTTTATATGTTGAATTTAATTCTTCCTAAAAACCCTATCTGTGGGGGTCATAATAAAACTACTTCCGGCTTTACCGGAAGTGCTGCGAAAATAGATTTTTCTAATAATGTTACTTCAAAAATTTTAATGCAACACCCTGTATATTTTTTTAAATTTTGATTATACGGCTTATTTCTAATATAAAATCTATATTATACCATATATCTATCTTTGTTAGTTTTTGAGAAAATTGTTTGCCCCTATAACTGCATAATCCCTATTTGAACATTTCAATCGCCTTTTTCTCAAAAACTAACAAAGATAGATATAGGGTATAATGAAGATTTTATATTAGGAATGACTTGTAGAATCTAAATTTTAAAAAATATACAGGGTGTTGCATTAACATTTTTGAAGTTACATTATTAGAAAAGTTAATTTTTGCAGTACTTCCGGTAAAGCCGGAAGTAGTTTTATTGTGACCTCCACAGATAAAGTCTTCAGAAAGAATTAAATTAAACATAATAAATAATTATAACATTTATTTGTTTTCTCATAAAACTGCATATTGTGCGGTAGTTTGGACATTTTTAATCGCCATTTTCTCAAAAACAAGCAGAGATAGGTAAAGGATATAATATAGATTTTATATCAAAAATAATCCGTAGAATCTAAATTCCGTAAAATATACCGGGTATTCCATTGAAAAAATCAAAATTGATGTCGTTTCCGGTTAAACCGGAAGTGATAGACACATGTTATAATATCCAAAATCAGTATCTTATGATATAATATATCCTCTCAAAATTTAAAAGCCATATGTTTTCATTCAAGAAAATAAAGGGCTGGGTAGTGATTTCGTTGTCACCCGGTATATTTGAAATCAGCAAAAAAAGATCTTTCATTGTAGCACATAATATGCAGGGTGTTTCATTTATAAAAGTTGAAGTTGCCTATATTTTTCTATTTTTCTAATGCGATATTTTTTTAAATATAAATTTAAAAGAAAATACGGAAAAAACTTTAAATTTTTATATAAATCATTTTTTTCTATCAAAATAAAGGCTCCAGACCACGTAAATATAATCAAAGACCCTGTACCTGTTGGATTCCCTTTGCCCAGCAATAAATAAATAAGTAATTAAATAAATAAATAATTGCTTCTTCAAAATATATCTGGCACAAACCCAGATCGCATACACATTCATTTGAACTACTTTTGGATGATCTCCATGGGCGAAGGCTAACTCCCCCATTGCATTATTACTTACCCTGCTGTACCACTCCCACTTTTGACCAAAAAGACAGAAGTTCACATATCTATGGCAACTTTTTTGTGGAAATGATTACAATATTTTTAAAAAAATAATATATTTTAATTTTATGAGAAACAAATTTGTAAACCATAGTTCCCAACATACGAATATTTATAAATGGTCCGAGAAATATCATACAATAGCATTTAAAATGTCGTTATTGAAATCACAATGCAGCTCTATCGGTTACAACAATTCTTTGAAAGATAGGAATATTTTATAATCCTATCTTTCTGTCAAGCTTGATATAAAGTTTCATAAAATAAACCAACAAAAATAGCAGTTGTATAAATGTCTCCTACGTTTCAACTAATGTCTTTTTAATGATCTGTAACATAATTCTCGAATCCGAGAGGGAGCTAATAGGGCATTCTGACAATTGTATTTTTAGTTGTTTACAATTTGTAAAGAGACGAACTGAAAATATGTATTTTTATCTGATAAATTTTTAAAATAAAATTTTCGTTTGGTTTTTACTCCATTATATGTGTAAAATGCGCTGGAAACATTTATAAGGTTTTTTTTATAAATTATCAGTTAAGGTCCTTTTGCATTGTATATACAGGGTTTTTTCAATAATTTGGCATTCTTTTAAATATATTATCTGAAGAAATACAAAAAAGTGGTTTAAAAACGTTTTAGGACTTGTTATAGAAATTTTAGAAATGACATTTAAAAAAACAACTGACAAAAAAAATTCATGTTTTTTAATTTTTAAAATATATAACATGCCTATGTTTAGATAAACAGTTTTGTAACAATTCGACTTTACATTTTTATTTTATATGCAATGGAACACTCTCCGCCTTAGGTCTAGTAAGCCGTGAAAGCCAAACAAAACTTCTATGTTGGATCCCGCTTGGTCAAGGATGACGACAGATTCTTTTTAATATTTGGACAGTCCACAAAGAATGAGGCCATAGTAATAACGTACCGTAGGTGTCTTAAGTGTGGTGAAAGGGAGTTTGTTCAAACGGGACTTATTTGGAGACTCCAAGGAGAAGGAAAAACTTCAGCGGGTAGCAGGTTCCCTAGTTTGGACAATCTAGGAATGAAGAAACGAATAAAGCGGGTAGTTTAAGGCCTCTACAGTTCAACTGTTAAGGATGCATAAAAGCTGCACTACATGTTGCTCTGTTGGGAGTTGCCAGAGGAGGAATTATACTGGCCAACTTCTCTGAGCAAAAGCCGTGAAAATACCTATAAAATAGCGACAGATCCCTCACAGCTTGACGGTGGACAAGAGTGGGAAGCCTCTCTGTAAGCGTGGGATCATTAATAAGAC
This sequence comes from Listronotus oregonensis, assembly GCA_019359885.1. Classification (NCBI taxonomy): domain Eukaryota; kingdom Metazoa; phylum Arthropoda; class Insecta; order Coleoptera; family Curculionidae; genus Listronotus; species Listronotus oregonensis. Next base: position 44,814 of record JAHBCN010003120.1, read on the forward strand.
GAACAGCTTTTCTTTGAATGGAGTCCGGTATGCTAAGTGTTGTACGAGACGCCATTCCCCAAGCATGAGAACAATATTCTAAAGAGGGTCAGATTTGAGATACATACATAGTATACAGACTGGAAGAAGAAAAATACTCTTTGGTTCAAAAGAGGAAACCAAGTTTTTTTGAAGCTGCTGAGGCTATTAATTTAATGTGTTTGTGCCAGTTGAGGTTATTCTTAAAAGTAACGCCGACAAGAATAAACAACTTTTTCTTCTGAAGAACCTGACCGCTCATATGTAACGGATGAGCGCTGACAGACTTTTTTCGCGACAGCGAACACAACTGTGTTTTAAAGACATTAAACTGAACAAGATTTTTGGCGCCCCAATCCAAAATAAGTTTTAGGTCTTGTGAGAGAGATAGCCGCATTGACATACACTTGGTTTCCTATTCAGGTTTATTGACTGGCTTGAGAAATCGAATGTTAGAGTAATAGGTTCTATCGTCAGCAAAACTATGAATGTGATTTATTGTGGAAGAAAGAAGTTCGTTAATGTGTAGAGGAAACCTGGGTACCCCAGCATTAATTTGGCAGAAGCTGGAAGAATGACCATGTACAATTACTGATATACGTCGATTAGAAAGGAAACTGGAGAGCCAAGAGCAAAGTTTAGGTGGAAAACCGTAAGAAGGAAGTTGGTTAAGAAGTCCATCATGCCAGACCTGATCGAAAGCTTTGGATATGTCAATAGCAACGATCTGGGATTCAGCAAAAAATTCAAGGGACTTGTTTTGGTTGTGTGAGACAACGAGAAGATCAGCTGTGGGTCTTCTGTGATGGAATCTATATTGTCTGTCATGATAACAAAACAAATGATAAGATAAAATATAAATAGCACAAGTGCATATACGTTAGTATAGCAGTGCTAGACAATATTTTTTTTTGAGTACAAAATATGTCAATTCAATTGTTTTGTTATCTGTAGTTATTATTGACCAAGCTTCCAACATAGAAGTTCTGTTTGGCCTTTACAGCTTGCTGGAACTAAGGAGAAGTACTCCATTGCATATAAAATGAAAATATAAAGTCGAATTGTTACAAAACTGCCTATCCAAACATAGACATGTTATATATTTTTAAAAATGGAAAAACACGAAATTTTTATATTTATAATATAATACCGGATGTTTCATTTTTATAAAAAAAAATCCGATTTTTCTATTTTCCGATCGTCACTTTTTTTAATATTATATCTAAAATTTTCTAAAAAGTCCTAAAACTTTTGTATAACCCACTTTTTGATATTCGTTCAAATAATACCTTTAAAAGCATGCCAAATTAAGAAAAAAAAACCTGTACCTATCTTAGCTTAAATACTGAGTTCCGTTTTTTAAAAGAGGTTCTTCTTATCAAAAGAAGTTAATCTGTTCTCTACAAGACTACTTGCTTCTCAAACAGGTTTAAAATGAGTCCTATATGGATTTTCAGATAAAAACTCAACTAAGGCTGTCAATATTTAGTTGCACGGTAGTCCACCAAGTTCCTGCGTGAAGCATGCAGTGTGTATAGTACACAAAAGGTTTTTGCGCATTTTTCTCCTTATCATATCGGCATTGTTTCATATAAAGGTATAGGATTTGGTATGTAAATTTACGTAAGTATTCTACTTTTGAGAAAATAAAAAAGTCAAATGTCAAGTGGTTTCAAAGATATTCGATTCAGGAACTACTGATAAACTGACTGACTCATTGACAAAATTATGGGGCACTTGTTGAAGGAGTAGAGACTTTTAATTTGTAATATAGGTAGGTTTTGGGACACAAGTAAAGAAAATATTTTAAACGTCACTTAAAACGCCCTGAAACAAAGGCGGTAATATTCTATATTTTAGTAATTTGCAATATGAATGAACCTGAGTTTATAAAACCATAATTGTCTTAGAATTAAAAGTGCAGGCATGATTGTTTTTCATTCATTTAACCCAGAAAAAAAAGAAGGGATCATACCAAACCACTTATGTAAAATAAGGACATAGTTCCTTTTCAAAAATCTCGCCCTCCTAAAGTACTAAGAACTAAAATAAGATCAACTCATTTTTATTCCTAATTAAAAGAACTATCTGTATAAATAAAAAAAGAACATTCAATATTAAAAACAGATTGGTAAAAGGTCCAGATTTTTGTAAAGGAACTTGATCCTTATTTTTCAAAAGTGTTGGTATGACTGGTTAGTTGTAGAATGTATAAACTAGAATATTTAATATTGCCGTCACTAAAATTGCTGTAGTTACAAATGAAATCCAGGAAATTTAATTTTATAGTGAATTGTATTAGTCTAACAAATTATTTAAAAAAAAAACTAACTAATATGTAGCGCCACTTAAGCCTAGTGACCTTTTGCGTTATTTAAGCGTAAATTCAAGGCCACGGGCCAGCTACCTAATAATAGCTTATTGAGTTAGGTATATATTGATAGCTTTATACTCTGTCAGATGAAACACGATGGCCTAAAAAATTCAGTAGATTCGAACCCAGCTGCTAAGTGGAGATGATATTCCAGAGACCATCAGTAGAGGTCTTTGAGAAGTTTTAGTATTAATAAGATAATGCTACAGTGTATTTATGCGGAAAAGAATACAGGGGAACAGGTTAATATGTCTACCCACTTTTAAAAAAACTACAATGTTAATTAGTGGGTAAAATATAGAAAGTGCCCTTTGTCGTAAGCTAGACAACCCTAGGCACCATGTCACACGGAAGCTCCTCAGCGGTAGTCCAACATGTTTTCGATCTACAGGGTGTCTCAAAAAGAGACTTATTGAAACTCGACTACAAACGGTTCAATCAGTACTGTAAGCTTAGTTAAATAAGATTCAAATCAAGTGTGAAAGCAGTGTGACAATGCTAAATCCAACCGAGTCCTAAAATATGTAATACGTATTTACCTTTAACAAAAGATATATTTAGATGACAAACAAATTAGCAGGTATCTTAATATATTAGAAAACAACCAATAATTTTAAAATCATTAGGCTTGTTCAACAAAAAAAAAACTAAATAGTACTCTGTATACTTTAATAAATCAAATAATTCACTATGAGTCAAAGTTACTGAGTACTTCGTAAAAAATATTAAACAAATTATTTAAATTAATATGATAGTTTTGGCTTTTACCACGCAAACTGTTTATACACATATACACACACACACACACACACCACGCACGCACACACGCACATGCACAAGCGCACTCACGCTCATGCACAGGCACATACCGACATCCACGCACATGCACATACGCTCACACATGCGATGTGAGGCCGTTATCGTTATACATTGTTTAGAGATTCCGCTAATAATATGGAACTTATGTTTTTAAAAGAAATTTAACATGACTGTTTTTAATGACCAAAAAATCGATTTTTAAAAAAATGTTTACACGGACTCCGAAATTACAATGCGCTCTGAGGACCACACCGTGAGTACCTAATTTGGCGCTATTTTACTTAAGTGGAAAAAAATACTTTACACGACGGAAGTTGTAACAATCTAGGTCCTTTTCGAATTTGACAAGATACATATCACGAGAGTTATATGGCCCTTGCCAGATATCTCGTTAAATTTTAAGGCAGAGTCGTAAGATAAAAATATAATTGAAAATCCAATCTAAATACAAAATCTTTAGGAATTAATTTATATAAGTTTATTTTCTTAAAATGTGTATGTGTGGATGCTTGCTAATACAAGGGGCATTGGCGCCTCTGGGACTTTCAAATTTTTTTCTGTAAAAAGTAAGACATGGAACCCACACCATGTATATACCAGATGCTATTGGCTTCAAGGAGAACATTTTGTTAAAAAAATTCTTTTAAAATTTGGGAAAAATCGTTAATTTTTTTTGGTACACTCTCCCCTAGAGGAAAATGAGTTTCAAAAGCAAATACTCTACTTTATTTTTTTTGTGAATTTAATCAAATTTTATTGTCAAATTCTAAATTTAAGAGAATATTTTATTTTTTTTAAATTATTTTCTTATAGTTGATCCTTATACCACTAAACAACATAATTTTATAGCTTGGGCACATACATCACAAAATAATGATATCAATTACCACCTTTACCAAGTTGACTTAAATACACAGGTGTCTGTCATAAAATTTGTTACACGTATTTTCCGGACACCCTGTATATTAGGATGGCCACCACTTTATGGAAAAACAAAGTAAAACAAGTACATTATTAATTAAGAGCACGGTAATTTCCAAAGCTAAGACCCGAAACAAAAGTAACGAGATGATATCCAAGGGATACTGTTAGCTCCGAAGGAAGGACATGGATCCGAAAAAAGAAATAGGGGCACTGATTACACTAATTAATCCAAGTACGTCTTTGTAGAGTCGCTAATACTGCATGGCGCTACTTGATCCTCCGAACAAGACTGGTGTTTCTGATTCCCCTTAAATTACGCTCGCCATCTTCCTTCTCTCTTTTCTCTAACTCTCCGTATCTCTCCGTCTCTCTCTTAGCTCCAATGCCGGGGATCGAGACTTCAGTCGGTTTCTGTCCCTCGCGTGAAACGCACTCACCGTTTTCAGCGTTCAGTCGATGTCAAGCCGATCTGCTGGCAAGGTCTTGCTACCGGACGTTTTTTCAGTCGCGCGTTCCTGAAACAATCGCGTCCGTGTATTTTACTGCGGCGAATTTTTTTGAGAAAATGCGTTTTGCGTAAAATTTGGATTGTTTTGTGGATTTTTCGTTGGTGTTGGTTTTATTTTGACAGTTGAGAGGAGATTCTGTGAAGTACCAGATTAGTAAAAATCCAGTGTTAAATATTAAAATATAAAAAATTGTGAGTGTCCTGCAAGAAAATTGACAAAATTTATGTGGATTTTTTAGAAAAAAATAAGACAGTGTTGACTGTGCTGTGTGTTACTGTCAAAGAGGATTATCTTATAGTGTTAGTTATTTTAAAATCGTGAGTATTTTAAATAACTATTAGAGTAAAATGAAAATCATATCAGAGATAGGTTTTAAAAATTTGCTCACTTTTAAAAAGTACGTTGGCATCATAACCAGAAAAGTTGTGAAAAAGTAGTAAGTTTTAGACATACAAATATTAAAAAAAAAACAAAAACAAAAAATGCTAATAGGTCATTTTAAACAAAATAAATAAAAAATAAAAAAATAATACTTTAATGAGTCCAAATAGTCGAAATAACATCTGGTGTGATCAAGATCAGGAGAATTGTTAATCTAAACAATGATTGTACAGGAAGTTCTGACACTAAGTTTTTACTGTTTATAGTTAAAAAATAATACTTTTTTACACCCATAAACATTAAATTCTTCAAGTTAACATTAAAATAAAATTTTAAGAAAATTGTCACCTGGCGCCCAACAGTGGGTCTGTAAAAATTATCAAAAAAACTGTAGTAATAATACAATATTATTATACTATCAAGTTTACTAGGAAAAATGAAAAATAATATATTTTTCTTTTAGAAGTATTTGAATTTTGCTCTTCAATTCTGTTGCTCAAGTTAAGAGTTAGCAAATGATTAAAGTAAAAAATAATAATAAAAAATTTAAAAAAAATGTATTAAATAATAAATAAATAAAGAGAAATACAAGCAAAAAAGTTAGTTGTTATACCAGCAATATAAAAAATGTTGGTTTCTTTTTGAAATTACTTTGTTTTAGTAAGCTTAAATGTACAGTCTTAAATTACCTATATATAATTATAGGAAATAAAAAGTACCCTCAGCAACAGTATTGTTGATTTTGCTGCCTAAATTATGAATACCTATATAAAAAGTTTGTTTGTCAGGAAAATGTCTTTTTTTGATTCGCCCTTTAAAATTCAAGGGTATCTAAAACTATTTTAAATAAAAATTGGCGGCAATCCAAATACATTAAATGAGTAGGGTAGTAATTTCCTTAAATCTTTGGGTAATAAAGAAAATGCTACTTTTTTGGTATTTTGGCCTATAAAAAAGCAAAGTGTTTTTGTCTTTCTGCTTAAATTAATTAAAAAAAAATAAGAATAAACCTAAAACCAGTGTAAGTGTTTTAAGGAAAATCTTATTTTAACAATATACAATATAAAACATATTGCTTTATATATCTTTTTGAAAAGAACTCTTAATAGGAAATCTATATGATAAACAAAACAAAAATTTAAAAATGGACAACAAAAACATACTTTATTTATAAATTTCTTATAGATATTGAAACAACACTGCAATACTTTAGCTTTGTTTACCTTCTGTTAAATAACTTTATACAATTTAAGGCTAATTTGGATAATTGGCGCCCATCAAAGGGCCGAAAAAAAGTTTAGGGTAATAAATCTTGCTTAAAAATAGGCTGCGTTTTGCTAAAAAAAAATAAAGAAAACTACTATTTGTTTTATCGGCCTCAGGATAGTTAAATTATTTTTGTTTTTGTGTCCAAAATTAATAGATGTTTAACCAAATTTAAACTTGGATTTAAACTCAGTATCAATATTTTAAGAGAAATATATATTTAAACAATATAAAGTTAAAAATGTATTGTTCGACCCATTTTTTAAAGCGCAAATTGCAGAAAAGGATTCATACAATGAATGAAACAAACAAAAATTTGAAAATAAAAATATTTAAAATCATAGGCACACAAACATCTGTAGCTATTTCGAAACACTAACCGGCGCCCAACAGAGGGCTCAAAATTATTCAACTATGTAACATAGAAGAATATACCACAAACTCTTTTTGAACAAGAAATATATGTATAAATAAAATAAATATGTAGACGAAAGTAAAAAAAATATATAAAAATATATATTTTGGCCATTAAGTAAAATAAATAAAAAGTTATGTTAATATTTTTAAAATCCCTTTAGAACTCAAGCACCTTTAAAAAAAGTTAAGTTTTTATTTGGTTCCATACGTAAATAACAAAGAATGGTCTTAATTACTACTTTATTAAAACAACTATAAATTAATAAATAAACAAGTCTTTATTGGCAAAAAAAAACATTTGCCAAAAGGAAAGGATTAGCCTAAAGCTATTTTAACTCTTAAACTTTACATTAAGTATGAAACAAAACAAAGAAAAAAAACATATTTATATAATCGGAAAACATCGGTTGTCATAAGACTTAACTGCACAAAAAAAACCTTATTATTTATAACCAAGTTTATAACCAAATTAGGAAAAAGGCTAATATGCTTTTACCAATAACAAAAGTTTCTAAAAATTACTTCTTAAAATAACAAAATGAGTGAAGTTTTTGCCTCTAGTGTTGTTACAAAAAATACACACTAGTACTTTTTAACCACCAAAATGGGTTGTTTTTAGAAAGGTTACCATGGCAACGCATGAATTAAATTCGAAATTTTTTTCTCTAAATTGGGTAACCAACAGCGAATTATAGTGGAAATATGTTGACATGATAACAATTTTTTTTTATTTAAAATAAAATTAAAATTTATCAATTGTAGTAAAATAAATTATACATAATATAAAAAAATAAGCTATGTTAAATATTGAACAAGTATATTTGCGCGACTACAATCGATATAAAAAAAAACATATGGCTCTCAAATCTATTCGCGGGCACTGATTATGCACGCTGCGTCATGAGAGGTGTATGTAAAAAAATATTCTTTTTTCGAACACTTGCGTTTCGTGCACCTCAAAAATTTTTCCCAAATATTCTTATTTCGTACACAAAATTAATTATTTAGTTTCCAACATCTTGTTTCGTACACCAAATACTGAGGTAGGTTAATGTCTCTTACGAATAAAACCTAATTTTATAACTAAATATCAAAATATTCCTTGCTCACATAAAAGATATTTATTTAAATAATAGTGACATTAAAACAGTCTAATAATAATATATCTGTATCTACCCACACGGAAAAGTTTACTGTTCATACTTTTAGTGATTTATCACGTCTGAAATATAATTGGGTAAAATAAAAAGCCACTTTAACTAATCAGAACTAGCCATGACCGACCAGAACTAGGGGCTTTTAAAATTGTGAAAGTAAAAAACCGCTTTAACTCACCATAATTAACCATGACCGACCAGAACTAAGGGTTTTTAAACTAGTCTAAATTATCCCCACGTAGAAGTTTTTAACAAAATTTTAATAATTTTAAATATGGTATTTATTGGGTTGGTTATTTGGGTCGTCACATTGATTAAATAATTCAGTGTACGAAACGAGAATATTTCAGGTAAATTTCTGAAGTGTACGAAAGGCGAGTGTACGAAACTAGAAAACACCAATATTCATGACTCCAAAAAAATGTCGGTAATAATTTAACCTTTTTTGGTATTGCTAGCAAAAATTAGACCTATCTTTTAACATAAAAACGTTGTGTCCTACATTATTTAAAATTAAAAAACAAGTAGATTGTAATCTCATTTTTATTCCGTCCGATATCTTAATCAAAAATATTTTAAACAATTTTTTGATCCTATCCTTAAATGTCTTAGAGAAAAATTCGGGGGAAAATTAATCCCGGCTCTAATTAAGACTTGTTTGTTCATTTAAAGATGAACAAAATTTTAATCAGAGAGAGCAGCACAGCTGAAGAATTTCACAGAAGAAAAAAAATTAAAACATATTTTACCTGCCGTTAAAAGTAAATGGAAAATTGCTCTTGAAAAAAATCGGAAATTGGGAAAATGTTTATTCTTTGTGAAAAAAAACGGTATAATTTTGTTTGTCTGTTTTCTCATTTTTCATATCAGAGCGAAAAATATATATTTTTGAAGCTTGCCAAATTGCTGAGCTTAAAAAAGTTATATTTCGGGCCACGAGCATGAGAATAAATTTTGTAATTAGGTTTCTTGCCTCCGCCAATTTGTCAGGAAACTTTTTCTGAAAATATTTACTTTCGTTGCTGCCTAATAATAGTACGTTAAATAAATATATTATTGAAATTTATATATATATATATATATATATTATATATATATATATATATATATATATATATATATATATATATATATATATATATATATATATATATATATATATATATATATATATATATATATATATATATATATATATATATATATATATATATATATATATATATATATATATATATAATATAAAGGCGCAGAAACCGATTTTGATTTTTGGATAAAATTTTTAATAATCTGTTATATTCAGAAAAGTGATAGCAATCGATCCAGGGAGATATATACAGGTTATTTTAAAATGACATTTTCCAATAGTAAATTTGAAGACGTTCATTGCACAGTAAATTAAGCCTAAAAATACCTTTTGAGAAACTGCAAAATTCAGATCATTTTTAAAAGTATAAGTGTAACAAAAATAAATAGTTTAATTCTCGGTTTAATTTTTGTGTAGTAAAAATTTAGCATATTGCCCAGAAAAAATATATATTTTTTAAATTATTACAAACTTTTAACTCGACTTTATAAAAATGTTTTAACAAAAGTTTTACAGAAAGTTACTTAAAGAATTGGTATTTTAATTATATAATTTGAGGAACGTTTAATGTCTACTAGGCTTCTGTTTTTTAGAATCACCATTTATTTAATATAAAAGTTTAAAAAATTAAGTTAATTTTCAACTGCAACATTTTTGCAACATGTTAAGGAATCTCAGCTATTTTTTTTATTTGTGGTCTAATTAACTTAAAACTCTTAAAACAAATCAATAAAAACAAAATAAAAATGTAGAATTATTTTTACAGAAATAAGCAAAAAGCTATTAGTATACAGGGTCATTTATAAGGAAATGTCAATACTTTAGGTACGTAGTCAGGGTCCAAAAATAAACATAAAAGTCTATACAAATATGGGTCCGCAAGGCCTTCGTTTCCGAAATACAGGTTGTTAAAGTTTTTATTTAAAGTTTCTATTTTTTAAATAAAATTATAAAACTTAGCTAATGTTTTGCTTAACATAATTTAAGAACAATAATTTGATTAAAAACTAGAATACATATTGTTTAATTATAAATTTTGCTTTTTTTTAATTTTGCTGTAATAAAATCAGATGCGTTGTATTTTTTAAATCCAAATATCTCGAAAACGGTTGCTTATATCAATTTTTAACAAATATACCTTTTTGACGTAAAAATGGCAAAACAATAATTTAATTTACTTAAAAATGTAATACAGGGCCGTACCAAAAAGATGTGATTATTCAAAACAGTAAAAAGACTTGTAGGTGGCACCCCCTACAAGTAAGAGCGATACTAAGATTAGGTTCAAATCCGTCATACCAAAAAACCCCCCCGGATACCAATTTTTACTCTAATATTTACATTATCATAAATTTTATTTTAAAAATAAAAAAATAAATAAACACTTTAACACCCTGTATTTTGAATACGAAGGCCTTGTGGACCCATATTTGTATAGACTTTTATGTTTATTTTTGGACCCTGATTATGCACCTGAAGTATTGACATTTCTTTAGGAGTCACCCTGTAGAAGACACATACTTTTATTGTATGTCTAATAACATGCGCATAATGCAACCGTCCTATCATTCTTTAAATAAAGTTACGCCGCAAAACTTACGAAAATGTGCTTATCATTATTTACATTATAAACTTTTTCAAAAGGAAATTTTAAAAAATTTACAAGTGCTGAAAAAAATCAACCATTTTAAAATCAAATTTATTGCTCGATTTAAAGTATTTATTACAACGCGAGATGAGCCAGATCATTTAAAGTTAAAACAAGGATATAAATGGTAAACAAGTGACATTTTATACTCAACACCCACAGTATTTTAATGCCAGAATTGTTAAAAAAAAATGCAAAAAACCCAACTGAGATATCATAAAAATTAAGTGGTCATAATGTAAGATGAAAAATGTTTGTAGATCTTAAGATCGCACGTAGGTGGGAACAGTTAGGAATTCTGGTTTGTACAACTGCTGTGAACTCACGTATAGTTGTAGAATGTTTAAAATTATAGACCTGCTCGGTTAAAATTTGAATTTGTACAGTTATCGGGTGGAGTCGATTTGCAAAGTTGTTTGAGAGGGTAATAAGGACTCGTCTCAATTTATACCTATTGTTAGGTAGATAAATTCAATAAAATTTTATACCTTTCATAATTTTTCACGGGCGTCGCGATCTCGGCCCCAGGGATCAGACATGGCACATAAATTTTGCCCATCTCGACCTGAATCTACTTTTTTACCGTCCATCTCAGCCCCAAGATTATATTTAAATAATTTATTTAAATTCTTTACAAATCACAGTCGTGCCTATTTTCTTATATTACGAAAGAGTTTATAAATTTTAAGTCAAAATAAAAAGAACATTAATTTCAATTTCCACATTTATTAACGGTATTTAAGGGCGTTCTCTGATTTGACGGTCTGATTTTTATGCATTTTTGGGATTTTTCTTAAACCAATAAAGAGATAGAAGTTTAAATCAATTAGTAATAGCGCTCTAAAGATACCTGTCTCGAAAAAATGGACCCTCACTTCCTCCACAAAATCAGCTGATTGGCTTTCTAAAAAAATTGGTGACTTTTTATTCTTTAGACTTAAAGACATAAAATGAACTATTATGAAAAGAAAAGTTTGAAAATTGAATTTTTGACAGACTTCCGAACAACAAATTTCGATATTTATGTATGTTTTGTCAACTTTTTGTTAAAAAAAGTGATAATAGTTTAGTCCATGCGTCCATATGTGCTAAGTCAACCTTATAAATTTGAGGTAATTAGATCAAGCCGTTTTCGAGATACAATAAAGGAAAGTTTAAAAAACATAGTTTTGAAAAAAATGCGTTTAAAGTTTTAAGTACAGATACTGTAAAAATCCTAATTTACTATTAATGTGAGATACCAAGACTAAAATAAGTTTCAGAACGTTAAACTTGTTTAAAATTGTCTGTATTTGTATAAGCATACATTTGTACAGAAGGTTTCAGGTTTCAAGCCGACAGTACTCTCGACGCTCAGCTTAGTGCTCCGAACACCTGCCTCTTTTAACTGCTGTATCTTTATAATGACGAATTTTATCAAGGAAACAATTTATGCAAAAAAAATAAAAATCAATTTTTTCAAACCATAGAACCCCCTTAAAAAAGCAAAATATGATAAACAAGCAAAACCTACTTATAAAAATGATGAATAATACTAGCCACAACTAATCAGAACATTTTCTGGCTCAGGTTCGTGTATATGCTGTTAATTCGAAAAAGGAATTAATACTTGATCAGAAAAAAATTTGAAAGTTTTAAGTAAATACTACACTTATCGATTGTGCTTTTTAAATTTAAGTTAATTTAATACTAGCACCATTTTAGCCCGTTGACTAGTCATTTTTCTAAATTCAGCAGAGCTACTCTTCATAATTTTGGTTTGGATTTAACGTACTAGATGGATATTAAAATACAACTTAATTGGTACCCAGTATACAGTATTCTTTTATTTTATCAGGTTTTCTCTCTCAATACTATTTAGCCCTAATAGTACTACATATATTAATAATAATTTACTACATACCAAATAACAATATTCTAAAATTAAATAAATAACTTAATCTATATTTAAAAATTATAAACTTCATCAAGTCCTAGGTCTTCCTGGATTGTTCCTAGTGCCGATGCTGCATTACCCCGTTGCACAGCTAAACCAATTCTTTGGATAATGAAACTTCGAGATTTTTTGCATTGTATTTTTTTGCAAATTTCATTAATAAAACCCTTAGCCTCATCACCCAAAGGACCAAAAGTTTCAACAGCAAAATGAATGAAGATAAAGCGTTCTTCAAGCTCTTTATATTTTAGATGTTTTTTATTCTCGGAATACGAGCAGCCGCACCTCAAAATTAGAAGTTTTGTCCTGATAGGATTTTGCAAGTGTATGGCTGCAAGTAGTGTCCCAAAGTAATTGTTTTCCATATTTCCAGGGAATTAGGGTTATTTCATCTAGACGTTTTCCAAAACTTCTGCAAACTCCAAGAGGCTCTAACACAGAAGGATTTTCAGCTAAAATCACAGCTCTCTTAATAATGTCATTTATTTGACTGTGTCTAGAAGGACGCCCTGCGCTTTTTTGCAGCTTAACCCATGTAGGCCATAAATATCAGCATTTTCGCCGCAAACGCAGGTGTGCTCTCCACACATAGGCAGACCAAGTCTGAGAGCGATGGAATTATGGAATGTTTTGTTATCTAACAAATTTCCCAAGGACGAAGATGGAAGTGCGTTAATCCAAGCATTACTATTTATTATTATTATCCATTAGCCCTAATGGGTTTTTTTCCATAAATCAGGAAAATATTTTTTCAATTTGAATTTTTTACTGCAGGAACCAAAAAACTAACCAATACCAAAAACTATTAAAAATGTATAACGTTAAGACCATAAAATAGATATTAACCATAATACGCTTTTTTGGTATACCTCATAATCTAATTAGTCTTAACTCCAAAAAGGTTTTATTGTACATCGATACAAGTAAGGCATTTTTCAAAAGGCATTAAAATTGTTCTACCTGATATATCCCCTTTTGGGGCCGAGTTGAACGACGCTCCTCTTGACGTAATATTTTCCATTAACCTAATTTTATGCCAGGCCGGGTATCCTCATGGGAAAATGCATAGAAATAACCAAGTGATCATGAATTTTACTCGGCTCGATATAAGTTTGAATCTTGCTGAATTCAGTGGTTAGGGGTTCGGCATCTTCGGATATGGTTAATAGTTTAATTGGTAATCATCGTTGAATACCGCGGGCTGTTGTGCGTGTACGTGGTTCGAATACTAAGTTAAACTGTAAATTCCGTCGGACAGACACTACCTAGATATTAGTGCTGGATAGTTCAAAGGTAGTAGTTATTTTTATAGCATCCAAATGAGTAGTAAAATGCAAAAAATACAAAACAAAATTTTACACAACCTTGCTCTTCCATATAACTAATATTTATATAAATGAAAGTTTAAAACTGTGTTTATTAGTTAAATTAGGCTTGGCATAGAAAAAAATACGATATTACGATTAGATTTTACAAGGACATAGAATTTAGACGTGATTGAATGCAGTTAAGTATTTTCAGGCACTTACCGTTTTTAACGATCCATTTAAAAGTCCTGTTTAATCGCATGTGAAATGCCTAATTCCATTTAACATATTTTTATCTTATAACCCTTATTTATAATATTAATATTGCACTTAATCCCTTTTTTCGATAGTACCACAGACAACAGCTAAAAACAATTTTATAACATATGCAGCGGTTTTACAGAAGTCTTAATCAGGCAATAAATCTAATGGTCCTTTTATGTGTGACAGATCGCTTGAAAATAACTCTAAATGTCAATTAAATTTACCTCGGTGATTAAATGTTGCCCGCTGCAATACTATAAAGTTAATGGCTATTGTAAAAAAGGCAATAGACCAAAGAAAACGCTTAAGACACAAAATGACAACTTCATTATAAAGAGGTTATCGCAAATTTTTCAAGTTACCTGTTGTACATTTATTTTGTGTTGGGTTAGCTATGGTAGCGCTATTTTCAACGTAGTTACCATATTATTAAAGCGGACGACACACCTTCTTTACTAAAAACATTAAAAATTGCGCGTTTCTTACCATCAGAAATTTAAATAAGGTATTAATAATACATCGATCACTTAAAAAAATGTTTTTTTAAGAATAGTACCATCTGTACAAGTTAAAAGCTAAAGTAACATTATTGCTAATAACCGAACCGTTTTATCTACAAATGAAATAACTAAATTTAATTAAATATGCGTACGAGTACCCCTACATTCAGGGTGATGAAGCAAAACCATGCTGAATTTTACTTAAATCTCACCTCATTGCGCCTCCGTTAAAATAATGTCATAGCACAAAAAAATTTAAAACTTATTTTAAACGACTTTTTTTTAATACTTCGCTTTTTTGAGTTATAAATAAAATAGTAATAAAAATATAATTTATACCTAAAATGCACTATCTACCCTACTAAATTCATCATAATCATAAAATTCTTTTACATAATGAGATTGCAAAAACGACCAGTCAAAGAGATTTTGCTTTCCATTTCATTTCTGCTATGTTAAACACAAAAGTATTAGATTGGTTTACCGACTCCTAATCGGTAAGTAATTACAAGGAGTTAACAAAAATATGTCTGGACCATATTGAAGACCAAGGAAATTTAGTATTGATACACATCCCAGAATCAAAAAATCACAGCTCTAGAAGCTTTGTCATTTCTGGAGATGCCGAAAATGGAAAATGTTTGAGTCTGTATAAAAAGTTTAAGATAGCCGACAACACCACATAGGCGTTTTTTGTGAACTATAAACACGGAGTGGTATCGGCATTAATACCTTCGGAAAAATGCCATCGGAAATAGCGCCCTATCTCAAACTTTCTAACCCGGAATTGTATACTGGGCATAGCTTTCGCCGGTCCTCTGAAACATTTCTCGCAAACACCGGAGAACAAATATCCAACATTAAACGTTTTGGAGGCTGAAAGTCTACATCAGTCGCTAAAGGATACCTCGAGAATTCAACAAATTTTAGAAATGATATTTCAAACAAAATACTCAGTTTTACCGAAACACCTTTTACTAACAGAAACAACCATCAATGCCATCTTTCAATATACTAAACCTCTTGGTTCAAGAAACTGCTTCCATACTTGCACAAGATTGGCTCATTAAGAACCCAACTCCGCCACCGTGAACGTTTGCTACAAAAAAGCAACTCGTGTCAGCAATAAGTTTGCAAAACGCGACCAATTGCACTTTTACTATAAATGTTAATAATAATAATTAGTGTATAATTGCCTTTGTTAATAAATAATATTTTAATCATAAATCTTTAAAATTATGTTGGTTTTTCCTCTCGCTTGTAGAAAAATATTGTTCCTAACACTTGCGGAAAGTAACTTTTCCGCTCTTGGCTGCTTATCCAAAGTCCGCTGCGCGTCGTTTGTGTAACGGCAGCCGCGTGCGAAAATGTATTACTTTCCGCACTTGTTATAAAATACCTATTTTGTCTATTTTTATAGTCCTTATCAACTTAATATTTTGAGCGTGCCAAAAATAGCGTAAGCTTCACGATCAGTAAGTTCTTACTGATTCCGGTTGCTTTGGAGAACTCGACTGCGTTTCTATCTTCAAACACATCCTCAACCAGTAAAAACACTTTCTAACCTTAACACTTAATATACCATAATATTAAATATATTATACTTTCAATATTATCTAATAAAAGTAAGGATAAACGGTGGACTTTGACATAATATGGGCTCTCTCTCTCTCTCTCTCTCTCTCTCTCTCTAAATCTTCTATTTTACTTTTTATTACTCTTTTTCTATTTCCTAATTAAAATTGCAACATTTCTTCTATAAAATAATTAATTAAGCTGTTATAAAAAGTTTATGCAACGTCTTTTTTATCGAAGCATATTGAAAACAATAAAACGCTTTTAAAAATGAATTATTAGATAAAGTATTCCATTGAGAAAATGGTAATTTTATATCGTTTCCGAGATCATGACTTTTTTGCTTTACTAAGTATAAATAATTTTTTAAGTTTTCTTCAGGATTCTTCGGGAAGAAATACACAAGATAGTTATTCCAAATTATATTTAAATATAAAAATTACAAATATATCCCTGTACAGCCTTCACTGGATGACTTTGTACTCTGTAATGTTTTTTTATTAAATAGTTTTAACACTGGATTTCCTATTAACTTTTACGCTAAAATTTGCAGCATTTTTTAATCAAAACTTTTAAATAAAGCTCGGTCACTTATTTAGCCTACTTGATAATAGCTGTAACTTACTGTAACTTACTAGAAAGCTCGCTTTAAACAAGCACAAAATTAAATTGTGTGACAAGTTTAAAATTAAACTTTGTATTGTTTAATATTTTCGGACCGGATTAAAAAGTACTCCGTAAAGGAAAATCCGATAACAATGAAAAATTAATTTCTGGTCCTATATTGAAGTTTTTTATGTCTGGCGATGGAGTTTTTCGGGCAGCGAAGGCTAAATATGGTTTTTCTTTTCTTTTTAGGTTTTTGTCAAGCTATTATTCAGTGCCGGGCTTATTATTTTTTCTTTGTTTATAATAAAAGTATTTTTATTTTAATTTAATTATTTTTGAATAAATTTAAAAAAATACATATATTTTCGTATCAATATCCTTGATATTTATAGGTTTCGCAATTTTCAGAATGGTTTAAAATATTTTTTGATTACGGATACCACCCAAGAGTGGTTTTACGCAAAGGCTGAGTAGGCTGAAGCCTCGGGTGGCAAATATTATGGGCGACAAATTAACGATTTATTTTTTAAAAAATGTAACGTAAATTTTAATGATATAATTAATAATTTTGCAGAAAAAAAGGTTCAAAGAAAATGTTACTATAGGGTTTTGCCTATAATTAAATAATACATGGTTCTAAAAAAGACTTACTTGTTTTACCATTTTAATTTATATTTGGTCTTTATATTATCAATTTGTTTGTTTTAAAGAATTGTTATTTAATTTTCTGTATGATTTACTTTTGTTAAATTTGTTTATTAAAGTTTTATAAGAATAACTAGTGAAGTTTACATTCTTTTAATGCTAAATTTTCGTTTTGATATTCAAAAAATATTGACATATTAAGGCGGCAAAAATATATTAGCCTATTGGCGGCAAAAAGCCCGCCCTGATACTACCAAGATTCTCTCAGTGTCTGCCGTCAAGAAATTCTTGGTTTTTGCCACCTCTAGTATCTCCCAAAGTCTCTCGACCAAAATGTGATGGAAAAACAACAAGCCTATAATAGAATTAGATTTTTAATTACAATTAAAAATTGAATAGTATATTTAATTAAAAATTAGTTTTGATAGATATATTCTCGGTGGCATCAAGAGTTTTGATACGGAAAGATCTTCGTTTAGTGAATAAGGATGCAAAGAACTTCGGATGACTAGAAAACAATCCTGTATAAGTTTTTCGCGTAAGAAAATATGAACTGAGGTTTATATGCCATGGAAATTATAATTAATTTCTTTATTTTCTTTGTGAAATAGTAAAACAGTTTTAAAATTATAAGAAAAATTTAATTCTAATAGATAAAGAGTTCAATATTTTCATTAAAAGGTGGTCTTCTTAGCTGAACTTATGCTGCAACCTGAATATTTATAATAATTCGCGATTATTTAAATTCTTATTTTGTTTATATGAGTTGAGTTTACTTGTAAGTAGTTGTTTTTTTTATCTTGTTCGCAAATCACTTGTCATTTTAAAGCAAACAACTCCTAATATGGGAGAGTTTTAAAATATATTTTAGCCGAAAAATGAATCAGTTGCATGCAGGTCACTATTACACCATTGCCTTAAAAACCTAGTTATTCGAAAAAAATCTTTACTTTATCTCCGAACAAAACGTTAATAATTTTAGGTCGTCGGAATACTGTTTGATTTAAGAAAGAAACACGCAACCTCAGAAAGAAACTTTCTAACAAGGGCTATTTGTGGTTATATTATAGGAGTTTGCTGCCTGTTCGTTTCTTAAAAATTAAAAAGCTCTATAAACATTTTATTAGAGAAAACGTTGAGTAACACGCAACAGAGAAAGTTTAGGGTATACGAAATGCACTGAAAACGTTGATAAAAAAGAGAGTAAATAAAGAGTTTTAGGCCATTTATTTTTTATGTTTTTGCACGACTTTGAATCAGACTGTATATTATTCGACGCCTACGAGCCATCTTATGACGTGCTAATAAAATGTAAAACTGTATTTAGTTACAAAAACTCTTACTTAGACTTAGTTCTAAGCGAAAAATGTTTTTTCATTAGTCAAGTTGCTGTTTTGCCGACGAAAATGCTAATAAAACCTACAAAACTGATGAAAAAAATATACTGAAATCCTACTTTTGTCATACTATTTAGGCCATTCCTCGAGAATATGCTACAGGCTGGCGAAAAAGGGATATTACTTTTCTATCTCACTCTGCGTGCCGATATTGGCCGGCGGAAGGTCGGCGAAGCCGGAACCTTCGGTCGACCAATACCACTACTCGAGTAAGAAAGAAAGGTTATACCCATGTTTTCTTTCTCTTTCGGTTTGCTTTCATACATGCAATGTATGTATCCGGAAGTATTTTTTCTTCAGAACACGAATCCAGTGTAAGAATTGAGCCACAACATTACAAAAATTTTCTAACCATAAGTAAACAGCTCTAAAATACCAAAAATTTACGCAAAATCACCAATAAAAATATAAAACATATCTTTTTTATTTCCAATACACCAGTTTGTAAGGCCATCATCCAAAAAAATTTTTCATATGTAGATTTACTAAGAGAAGGCCTAGAAAAATAAAAATCCATCCTTAAAATTGATGTGACAGGTGACATTTTTTGTAACCTCAAAGAAATCATCATTTTCCAAAATCAAGAAAAATTTTATGTATGGTACATTTCACAATAATTCGCTGATTTCTCGACCGTAATAAAATTTAAATGACAACCCTCAGTGGAAAACCCAGCCATAAATAAGTTGCCTGACAAATATCTCCTGTGTAGTCACCGCACCATTTGAAAGGATACAGGAACTGATTACCTACTAATATCAATAGTTTAGGTGAGCTATTTTGAATGCTCAATAACACGCACGAAAATACCTTGACAAACTTTAAACGACTGATGAACTAAGACGAAAAGAATCTGCATTATATTGAACACCTGCAATTTGCCTTTAACCTACATAAAATACCAAAAAGTAGGTACAATAATAAATAAAGAAAAATTTAAGTCCGGACCTACATGCGGGTACCCAAAGTTTATTGAGTTTTACGACTAACAGTAACAGGTAAAACGAGAAATCAACGAATTATTGTGGAACGTACTGTACGGGAGTTTTTTTTTACAAAGACGTGGTCAAATTTGCTAAATTCAAGATGGCGGATCCAATATGGCAGTCCAAATATCCTAATCTTTTCCGATTTACGGAGACGAAGTTCGGCGGAATTATTTTAAAAAATCTTGTGTTTAATAAACTTCAATGTTAAAATAAGTAGCAACTTTCATTAAATTTTAAATATTTAAAAACTGCATAAATCTCCAAAACTACTAATTTAAAGAACACAGTATGAAGTAAAGGGGAATAAAAAGACCCTTAAAATGAGGTATAACATGACCACCCTTTCCATTTAAGAATTCAGGGTGTTGTGTTATCTCCTCCCAAGGAGTTGCAAGTATTAGAGTAACTTTATGATGTCTTTCTAAAAAATAAAATTGTACGAGTCCAGGAGTTTTACAAAAGATGTAAGAATTTGCCACAATAGCTCCTATTCTGTTTTAGTTGCGCCACCCAGTATATCTTACGTTTATTTAATATTTTCTCTGAATTTAATTTTTGCTTGTTTATGCAAAAATCGCAAAAATTTAAAGAAGGTAAGAATACATTTTAAAACATTTACAATTTCTTTTAAATATATTTACTCAATTTTTTAATTAAATTACCATGTACTGGTTAAAAAGTAAAGTCCTATGAACCCTAAAACTAATTTTCAACATCAGCACTTCGCCTTAGACGGACTTTTTTAATATTTTCCAAAATACATAAAACAATTGAAAGTTTAATTATAAACTTGTCATAAAAACCAGCTTAGGCTAGCTGGGCAGCGAGGTATATCGAGTTATAACTAGGATGTTTGCTAAATACAAGAGTCAGCTTTATTAAAAAGTTTTGATTAAAATTGCTGTTGTGTAGAGTTGTATAAGTCAACATTGATAGCGGTGATATAATTAAAAATTATAAAAGTTTTTTAATTAACGTGTATTAAAATAGATAAAAAACGAAATGTATCTGAAGCAAATTTACAAGGTTTTTAATAACAATAAACATTTAGTTTATTTTTTTATGTGTAATTTTTGCCTCGTTAATTAAAGCAGGCGTAGATTTTTATTATTATGTAGTTTTTGAAGGGGTCGGGCATGATGTGCTTAAAATACATATATTACAACTTCCTTCTCTACGGTTTTCTCTTCCATTTGGCATTAACGCGCGTCTTAGGAATTTGTTGCCATTACCTTCTGAATTTTATATATTCAAGCTATCTAGTCGGGAGCTTTATAACGCTCTTGCTCTTACACTAGCATATCCCACACATGCTCTATGGGGTTGAGGTCAGGCGAACATGCTGGCCAGTTCATTTTGTTGATTTTAACTTCCGCCAGGTATTGTGTGACACATCTTGCTGTATGGGGCCTCGCATTATCTTGCATGAGGATAAAGTCATTACCGACAATTACACTGAAAGGTATAACGTGATTGGCTAATATCTCGTCTATGTATCGGTGAGCAGTCAACGATCCAGCGACGACAACCAAGTCAGTGCGAGCCTCTCGAGTTATTCCTCCCCACACCATTACTGACCCTCCTCACTGACTTAGACGGGGACTAAATGTGCACTCTGCAAATCTTTCTCCGGCCCTTCTATATACTCTTTTCCGTCCATCTGGAGAATGTAAGCAGAATCTGGATTCGTCAGTAAAAAGAACATTCTGCCATTGCTGTAAGTTCCAATTTAAATATTCAGTGGCAAACTGCAGCCTAGCTACTCGGTGACGGCAAAGCAATTGTGGTCCAGTTGCTGGTCTGCAAGCTTTTATACCAAACTTCTTTAATCTTCGAC
Source organism: Listronotus oregonensis (assembly GCA_019359885.1). Taxonomy (NCBI): domain Eukaryota; kingdom Metazoa; phylum Arthropoda; class Insecta; order Coleoptera; family Curculionidae; genus Listronotus; species Listronotus oregonensis. Next base: position 66,473 of record JAHBCN010003120.1, read on the forward strand.
GAACTGTCCACACACTAACGTTTCTACCTCTGACTTCTTGAAGTTGATTTCTTGCCTGTACTGATGTTAAATGGCGATCCCGCAAAGATGTAACGTGAAGAAATCTGCCATCAACAGCAGTAGTTTTTCGTCTTCTGCCACAGCGCCCTACGCGTATATCTGCCAGTTTGCAGAAAACGTTCGAATACTCTTTTGATGGTAGCGCGATGAACATGAAGGATTTTTGCAATATATTTATTATAGACATTAGGGCAACAACGAGCAAGGCCTCCTCGTACAAAAATTAATAAATTTTTATCAAAGTAGTTAGATGTTTAATTTTGCTCTTAAAAATGAACCGATGCACATAAAGACATAAACCAAAAAACAAACTGTAGAAAATAAATGGTTCTTAACGAATATTGACATTTAAAAAAAATTGATAACGTAATTATTCCACAGGGAATTTTAAAATTAGGCTCATAAAGCAACCATTCCATTAACCCTGTATAATGACCAAAACGTGAACATTTATCAAACGATTAAATAGGTGTATTAAAATTGGTTATTTTACCTAAAGTCTCCTAAAAAGTTTATGAAAATCAGCCTAAAAATAAAAAAGTTGTGAATCCTCAAATTTTACCAAAAATTTCACTGTTGCGTTTTTTTTGCACCTGAGTGTATTTGAAGATTTTCGAAAATATACCAAGAAACTTTGAAAATATATGAACATATTGGAAATATTAAAAATATAAAAATAAAACTACAAAACTTGCGCATATAAAAAAAATTAAAAGCAAAATGATAATTAATTAACAATATAAAATACAGTCGCTAATGAGGTAACAATGGACGACACGATTGATAGAACCGTAAACTTACCGATTTTTTTAGCCAGTAACTCTTTCCCTTTTATCCGATAGCAAATCTCGATTTTAGACATTTCAAATGGGGTCATTAGTACATAAGAGAAATTATCATTCAAAAGTTAAAACACAAAAACCATTAATATAAATAAAATTTAGTATTAAAAACACAAAGAAAACAGTGAAATTTCTAAAAAAGTAATTACACACGACCACGAGACACAAGTTGTGCAACTTGATCAAGAGGCATAATTTCATCGATATCATTCACACCTTTTATATTGTATTAAGCCGTCTTTATGGAAGTGCAATTAAACCTTATCTAAAACAACCAATAGCTAACAAGCAAAATAATCGATGATTCCCCGAGATCGAGATTTTATTATTCTTAATAATAATATTATTCGTACTTTTTAGAAAAAAAAAATGTGAATTTTATACAGCACAAAGGTATAAGAAATATATAGAAATTCTTGTTTTGATGGTTTAAAACGTATTCTTATTTTTTTTTTGATATTTCCAAAATTTCCAATATTTCCGAGATACGTCCGGAAGTTCCCAATATTTTTCATTTTAATGGAAATATTTTCACCTCAAATATTTCAATTTACAACACTTTGCATAGCTAGTCATATTGAAACCATGGAGTCTGTCTTTAATTCCTTTTTCTGACCAAATCTATTTCGGTTGTCGTCTGTAAGATTTATTTTATCCATGTTCCTAGCTTTCAACGTCCTGTAAGGTATCCTACCAATAAATATCCTTGCTTTTGCAATTCAGCATCATTTAAAAAACATATTTAATAGATTGAGGAATTTTCGATCTCTCGAGAAAGACCACAAAAGATTTCTTGTTGATTTTGGGGGTTTTAGGGCTACCAGCTCTTTGAATAAACTTTTTTTTTACCTATCTGTCTAGCAATTTACTTCTTGAGTACCTTTGTAGTCCGAAACCCAAACTACAGTTGGTTTTTTGAAGTGTTTTACGTCCCCTTGACAAGAGCTGTCGGTAAGTGAATTAAAATAATTGAAAAATCGTTATTAAAGTAATCCAATTACTTCTCAGTAATTGGATTACTTTAATTCAATTACTTTCGGGAAAAGGTAATTGTGTTTGGATTATCAATTAATAGGATTTTGTAATCGTAATTGGTATTTTATTTTTACGAATTCCATGTAATTCGATTACTTAGAAAGTAATTCGATTACTTATAACGTAATTGAAATACTTATAAAATAATTGAATTACTTAGAAATTAATTCAATTACCTTATAAATATTTGAAATTATCCGAAAAATTCAATAACCCTTCTTTATGGAAAAACTTCCGAAATTTTGGCCAGCCAAAAAGAGCATCTTGAAACCAGGAGGGCGCTTTAATCCGGCGAACGCAGCCCTGTCTATTTAATATTTTTCGATTGATGCTTACCGCCACGTTTGTTGCCTATTTTTCTGTTTGTTTTCTTTTATTATCGAAACAGATAGGTGTTTTTATTATTATTACAGGTACTGGTTACTGGTGTGGTGTTATTCAAATATTTCTAAGAATTTGTTTCCATGTAACTAGAGAAGAAGATTAATTGAAATATAATGGAAATTTAATGACGTAACGGTAGTTAAATTCATTACGGTAATTCAATTACCAGAAAATTGAATTAAATGTGGTAATTTAAACAGAGTAATGCTAATATATATAATTACTTTTAGTTTAATGTATTAAATTACTTTTAAAAACATGCTAGTAATGTTGATCGTAATTTCTACTACTAGAAGAGTAATTGGTATTGTAATTAATTACTCTTCAAAAGTAGTTGCGACAGCTCTGCTCTAGACGAGATGCTTAGTTATAGTAGTTTCAGTTACTCCTGAAATGATTTTAAGAAAGTTAATTGCCTTTGGGGCTGCTAAATACCAAGTCAGTACATAGTTAAATATATGTTAAACATTTAGTTTATTTAAAATAGTAGATTTTAATAAAAATAAAAATAATAATGCTCATAGCAAAATCCGTCATTAAAAAAATCCACAAACTTTTTTTATGTTCATAATACAAACCACACTATCGCTGTTTTGTAATTTTCACACTGTTTCATAAAACCTGTTCCGTTACTGTACCACAGCAGGAAAAATATAAAGAATGCCCTGTCATCGGCCACTAGCCAGAAAAAACTTCAATATGGCACCAAAAATTAATTTTCCAACGTCAGCAGTACGCTTTTGATAAGGTATCTTTTTAATCGGCCCCGAAACACATAAAACAACAGGAAAACTAATTTTAAACTTGTCACAAAAACCAGCTTAAGTCAGCTAGCTGGCGAGGTAATGCCAGTCATATAACTAGCATGTTTGCTAAATACACTGGCTTTATTAAAAAGTTTTGATTAAAAATACTGGCAGTATGTTAGTCAGCATTGATTATCGTAAATGTACCTAATATTGAAGGAAATTTTAAAAAGTTTTAATTAGATTAATAATAAAGTTTGTGTCAAAACTGGTAGCCTAACTTGCTACACGGGAGAATATCCCACACATACACAAAATACAAAGTCAATATTTGAAAATAAAGTTTTTTACATTGTTATTTATTAATTATAATTTTAATTATTTTTATAGTAATTAAAAAAACACATATCTTGGTATTAAAATATTCATATTTAAAAATAAATAATAATAATGTTTGGGAATTAAGTTTTTTATTTATAATTAATAACAAAAACACATATTGATATCTTAGTATTAAAAAATCCATATTTCGGTCTGATTTGGCTCAAATGTTACAATTTTTGTAGCATCAAAACGCGTTGTTGTTTTTGGCTGATTATGGGAATACGCAGCACTCATGTTACGAATTTTTTTTTGGTAGATAGATACCTCGGCCAAAAATAAAACAAAACAAAGCTCCAAACGGGCCTAATTTGTAATATACAGGATGTAAAAAAAATTAGAATTAGGATTTTTATGTATTTTTAATTTGGGGTTTTTGATTTAAATGAAACTTGCTACAGTTAAAACTTAGAAAAATACACCCTCTGATAATTTATTTTTGTTAAAATTAGAAACCAATGGCGCAATTTTGGGATATTTGTTCCTTTTAGCTATTATTTAGCCAAAACCTTTTTGGCATTAATACAGGGTTCCCCATAATAGACTACCTATTTTGATATTGAAATAAATTCTATATGAGATATGGGACTTGAATAAACATATTTTTAATCGAGTAGGCATCTGTCACAAAAGTAGAAAAAATTGATTTTCGTAAAAGATCATTTTTTTAATAAAGCATCATTAGGTTTGAACACATAATTTATTGTTTAGTTTTAATGCTCATGGATTATTTAGTTTTACAACGAGTTTTTTGCGTGAAAACATAAAGAGTAACTTAATAGAAGAAGATGAAACGACAGTACATACCGCTAAAAACTCTAAAAGAGTTCTGCGAAAAGTGTTTAATGGCAGACTCATTTCACTATTTGGGGATTTAAATTGGCTTTTAAGGTCCTCGAACTTAACTGCACCAGACTTTTTTCTGTGGGGCTATTTAAAGTCAAAGGTTTTCGCAACTCGTCCAGAAAACATTCAAGATCTTAAAGTCCGAATTCCTGAAAGGTCCGGTGAGTAGATCAGGTTTTCCTTCATCGTGTCATGAATCATTTCTTGTCAAATCTTGAAAAGTGCATTAAAGTTAATGGCACTTACTTAAAAGACGTAATTTTTAAAAGTTTGGATAGGTCTATGTTATAGTAAATAGTTGTAATTAAGTGTAATAAACTGTTGATTTTTATAAAGTTTTAACAATTTTACTGAGTGATTAAAATGGATTAATTTGATACATGGTACTTATTCTTTGCTTAGTTTAACAATTTAATTAACTTGATAAAGTTATTGGTTTCGATAAATATTCTGTTTTTTATACCATGTCATAGCCATAAAGCAGTAAAAGGATGTCTTGTTACTCAAAAAAAAAAATTCTTGGTTAAAAGTTTTAAATTATTAACGTGGCACTTCGTTTTTAGCTTTCATTAAGAGCCTATAATAAATGAATTTTTTATTAAGAAAAAGTTTAAGAAGTCTGGAAAGGGTTGGACAAAACATGAATAAATTAAATGTTTTATAATGTCTTAAGGATTTTTAATTACTTTTTGTCCTTTTTATCGTTTATTATTTTAAATAAGGGACTATAAAGAAAATTAAAATACAATTGTAGTTTTGTTTAAAAAATATGAGAATTTAAACATTCAAAATCCAGTACATAGTCTTAGTAGAATGCATTTTTATATTTTGGGACAGACCTTAGGCTTGAAATTTTGCTATATTACTTTTGGAAATAAAAGTGCGTTTTGGGCGTTAACAATAATACAAAATTGAAATAACCGGTAAAAGTTTGCCATTTGTTGAATTACTGTGGCCAAGTTTTTAGTGGCGCGTGCAAAATTTTTACTAACTTTTGGGGACTATTATATGGCCCTTTAGTAGACACTTAGTATTTCCTATAATTTTTAAGGGTGAGTTTTCAATCCCTCTCTTAAAAATATGTACAAAAATACAAAAAATGTCCTAAAAAGTACACTTATTTTAAACAAAACATCAAAATCTTTAAAGCAATACCAATTTTATAAAGAATAAAGGTGTATTAAAACTTCCAGACCATTCACGAAACGTATAAAGGCATCAAATATTCAAAAAAACGCAAGTTTTACAAATCAAAAATATTCTAACATGTATTTGATAATAATCACAGAAAAACTGGATTGCCTCTCTTATTTTAGCTGAGAAAACTAAAAGACAACGTAAAATAAAAGAAACATTCTCGAAAACTACTAGACCTATAAAGATGAAATTTGACACGGAGGTAGATTATGAGTAGAAAACGTCAGCTAAGAAAGTAATTTAAAAAACACTCCCCACTCCTAAAGGGGTATAATAGAGGGTAAAACTTTGTTTCTCAGAATTTTAGGAAAAAAATATAAAGTTTTTTACTTATGATATATTATTTGCCTCACTGACAAGTCTGCCATAGCATTTATGACTTCAATTTAAATTTTTAAAGCCACCATCCAAGGAAAAGCCCTAAAAACTAACTAAAAGCTACTATACCTACTCTCAAAACCAAACTTTTTTAAATGTAAATGGTGCTAAAGATAGGTAATGTTTTTTGGAGTTTAATGGAGCAAAACTGACAACGGAGTCGTGTTCAGAAGGCAAAATTACTTTAGAAACCATGTATGGCATTAAAAGAACATATTTTTAAAATTAATTTCAGGTGTTTGAAAAAAAGACTAATTTTGCGGTCAATCTTTCGTATGCGAAATCTTAGCACAGGAGATGAGGCATTTTGGCCAGGAATTTTTTTGTCCTGCATGGATTTACCTAAAATTTGAAATATCCTAAGAATCAAAGTTTGTATCATCCCGAGGTGTGCTTTTATCCTGGGGGTGGTTGCCACCCCATCTTGGAGGTGGAAATTTTTTATTACATTTTTACTACAGAAATCGATAAAGAAAGCAATTCTAAGTAAAAAATGTTTTATACATTTTTTTCGTAAAACTAATATTTTTTGAGTTATTCGCGATTGAAAGTAAAAGTTTTTCGACGAAAAAATTGACGTTTTTAATGGGGTTTTCACGAATAACTCTAAAAACATGCATTTTTTCAAAAAAACTGCAAAGAGCAAAATTGTAGCTTATAAAAAAAAAACTAGAAAAAAAGGTTTTTTTATAATTTCTCTATAACCAATACAGACCAAACTACGGCGGTTAGCTTTTGTTCGTCATATGTTAAATTTGAAAGATTCAAAGTCAAATAGCGGGAAAAGTTTGCATTTTTCAAGAAAAACATATAAGGTCTTTTTTAAAGTGTATACTAAGATCTTTCTTTTAAAAACAAAAAAAGAGTTATTAGCTTGAAAATTGAGCGAGTTATGATAAAAATAAGGTCGGTCCCTACTTTTTTCTTCGAAAAGATCATTAAAAACAACCCCCTAATTCCCCTCTTAATTAAAATAGATCTATACCCTTCTGCAATTCGTTTTATATATGTATTATTAATACATTCTAGAAGTTTAACCAAATTAAAATGGTAAATTTTAGAAAAATTGGAGCTAAAAGTGAAAAACGATTTTCCGCAATTTCGTAATACTGGAGCTACGAAAAAAATGCTAGGGTACCAAATTATAGCCTTGTTAATAACAAAGACTTTTCGTTACATATATTTTTCTGTACAATAAATATTTGGCCAGATATGGCCGTTTAAAGCCTCTATTTACGAACGAGCACCACCTTATTCTAGCCCTTTAAACTCATCCCATTCTAAAACTAAGATAAAAAAGGATTTAATTTACATAGCCTTGTAGCTCTTAAAAAGCCCTACAAAATTATTTTTGAACAAATTTTCTCTTGTTAAAACTAAAGGAATTATGTTGAAAAAACCAATCAGCTGTTTTTTCGAAAAATTCGTAGCATAATATTCTATAAAACCGGTACACTTTATACTTTTACCGGTATAATTTTGGTATGCAATATTACTTTCTTTTCCTATTTATATCTATTATATTGGTTTCTAAGAATTGCAATGTTGTAAGGGGTGTTTTTAAGAATTGAAAATTTGCAAAGAAAATTTTAGGCAGTAATATTTTTAATTATTATATCTTTCAAGCTATTAATGTTTTGGGGATATTTTTTTTTTAATTAAGCTATAATAAGGGTTGATTTATAAGGGTCGAAAAGTTGAAAAATGAAATTAGTACATATTTTAAGCAACAGCATTCTAAAATTAAATCACTATGGTAAATTAATTATTTTTTAGGGTAAATATTTTTTTTTAATTTAAGCTCTAGCAAGGGTTGATTTTTAAGGGTTGAAATATTTTAAAATTGTATTCTAAAACATAAAACAATCATAAATCAACTAATACAAACCAAATTTTACCTACCTTAGGGTTTAAAATGTTATTTCATAAGTTTTGACAATTAGGGGTAGTTTTCACCCTTAAAAAACAAACAGCGCACATCACCATGAAATAGATATTAAAGTAGAGGGTTAGAATCGCCTATTTCCAAATTTTTATACAAATCGATGCAGGACAAAAAAATTGCGAGGTTTTGCAATTTTTTAGCTTCATTTCCGGGACTATAATTATTTATTATCAAATCGTGTTTATTTGTCAAAAAAATTTATTTTTTTTGTAAATCTCATAAGGGGTGCTTATTAAAAGGTTAAATTATAGTAGTTAAATATTTATCATACCGTTAACTGCTCAAATAGCTTTTTCTACACTAAAAGCGTTTTTAAATAATTTTAAAATGAAAAAATATATTTTTTTGGAATTTTATTTTTAAGGGTGATTTTTAAGGGTTGAAACGTTAAAATATAATGTTAGATATAACTCACAACATAAAAATAGATTCATTCTACATATTTAGCAATGATTTTAATTTACATAAGGTCTATTTCTATGGTTTTTTATTTTTTTTTTGCATAAGGGGTGTTTTTTACCCCCTAAAAGTAAAAAGCACACCCTAAGCATATATAAACTTTGATCTAGAGAGTAAAAGCAACCAAATTTCAAATTTTCATAAAAATTGAAACTGTAAAAAAAATCCGGAGGTCAAACAGCTTTTTTCTCCCCATCCACTGTACTATCTTTACAGAATAGGGACCGAAGCGGTCCGTTTCTGTATTTATTGTAAAAAAAAATAAATAAATTATTAAAATTGTGTACAACCACTCTCCTGGAAAATATTAAATAAAAAAATTTTTTTTACATAATACCTTACGGTAAAAAGATATAATATATTCCAAAATACATACCTGGTTGAAAACAACGCTAAACACGGGGAGTGTTTGTTTTCGTTTAATATAAAATAAAGCCGGTGCGCGGTACGTTCTATTTTCCTTGTTTCAGAAAATATATTTTCTAAGAAAACATCTTTGAAACGATTATGTTGGTTTAGTCCTACATTTCGGTAAAAATGAAACAAATACTTTGTGTTCATTTAATAAGTAAATAAGTTTACTTGCAACCGCCCGCACAGCTTTTACGAATAACATTTTACAATCTGGGAAGTCTCGGAAAACTATGTAAAACAGTTTGATGTGAGCAAACGGGGGCGATAAGGTAGATAAGTAAAAACAATAGCTTTTTAAAAAAGGAATAAGATGTGAAATAAGTAGTAGACATACGGAAGTTTATTAATAAATGGGTATCGATCTCGTCTTTAACTTTTAAAATTAAATATATTTCTCTAAAACTTTGTGAGTGGATTCTTCTTCTTCTTTTCTGGGAGCCGCACAGTGGTCATTTCTTTAAAAATACACGGAAAAATATAAAAAAATATAGTTATGGATTTTAAAAGTATTAATTTTTTTGAGCTAAACAGAAACATAGGAACATTATAATAACCTTTGTTGAATTTATAATCATTACAATAACGGCAGGACACACACGGACTTGTCCCGTTCTGGCTGACTGACGCATTGGTAGTTGCGACTTAAGCGAGGGTGGTGCGGCTCAGTTATTTTTTCTGAACGGTTATTTAAACAACTCCACATAAACTATGACTACTAATGTACCTTTCGTTTTAGTAATAAGATTACTGGTTGTGTCCCAAAATTCAAAGAATATTACTATACAAAGATCAAAGAAAATTAATATATTTTTTAGCATATAGTGTACGTTTATTAAACAATAAGTTTTTTGATTGGGCTGTATTGATTATAAATTATGTACTACTGCGTTCTCCTAAATTTCTTTTTTACAGATGGCATTCTTAGGATGAAATTGAAAGTTTAACACCAACACATGTCAATATTTCTTGCAAAGAATTTTAAATTTTGTCTGAGTTTCACTTGACCATGTTGAGTGGAAATGTTTGTAGCAGCCTAGCAGACCAAGGACTTCAAATTTGCTGTATATGTGGGCTACGCCTAAACTTATAAATAACCTTAATAGTGTCTGTAACAGGCTGATACAGGAGTCTAACCTTAAATTTGGCATGTCTCCTTTGCATGGGTCAATCAAATGCTTTGAATGCCTCTTACATATATCTTATAGACTTCCCATTAAAGCATGGCAGGTCAAGAGCTATTATAAAAAAGTTGTCGAAGAAAGAAAGAAATTCAAGAGAGATTTCGCAAGAAAATGGGTCTAAAACCCGGGTTTGGGTCGACAAATGATTAAAATAGGGCCCAAAGGTTTTTCGAAACGCTGTATTATCAGCAGACATAACAGGTCTAAATGAGGACTTAAATAAAAGGTTTAAAGTCATTTTACGAGCGCTCTCATGTGGCTTTGAAATAGATAATATGTTTTTGAAAAATATTGTTTAGAAACAGCAAACCTTACCCTAAGAATATACCCATGGTACTACATGTCCCAAACAGTCCACAAGATCCTGGTACATGGGGCTCTAATAGGTAGGACTGTAATGGTACCAATGGGGCAACTTTCGGAAGAGGCCCAAGAAGCTAAACATAAAGATAGCAAATACCATCGCCAGTTTAGTACAAGGAAGTGTTCCAGAGAAAAAACAATAAAGCGTTAACATGCCGCTTGTGTCTTCCGACCCTTTTAAAAGCAGCTTTAGAAAAAGAAGCTACAAGAAGAGGAATCTCATTCCAATAGATGGGGTCAGCCTATTGAAGACACCCGAACCTAGCGGATATTTCTGTGAAGAAAATGTATCTAATAACTCGGACTAAATTTAGTAATTTAGGCATATATTTAATTCACCACTAAAAAATAATGTTTGTTTCATTAACACTAGTTAGTATTTTAATCATTTTAATAACTAAGATTTAATTAGTCCTATTCATTATTGACTTTTCTGTTGGTATAGGCAACCTCATGACTTTTGTAATAAAAATCTTTATTAAAACTAAATTTTATTATTTCTTTACTTAAACCATATCAAAATATAGTACAAATTTTAGGAATATCGATGGCAATAAATTTTTCGCGTCCAACACCATTGTTTGACCACTGTGAGCCGTCTTGACTTACTACCGGAGGCAGCGCAGCCTCTTGGGCTTTTTGTGCCAAATCTTCCATTAACTTTATATCAATTCTCTCATTAGTCTTGTTCCTTCTACAAGTCTGTATATCCCCGAGACTGATTGATTGATAGATTCCTGTGGGCTCATTTTCGGTTGCCCAAATAATGCCTGTCTTTTGTGATTAAACGCTTCACATTTGCACAGGATGTGGAAGGCTGATTTTTTTCACCTCGTAACACATTCTGCAACTTGAGTCCCCATTATATGAGCCTATCTTGTGTAGGTGTATTCTTAGATTATCGTGCCTTGTTAGCAGCCCTACTGCGAAATCATTTTCTCCTTTGTCCGATTATATTTTCCTTCGTTCTTTTGGATGGGCCCCTAATGAAGCTTTTTCCATGTCTTATTCTACTGAAGTTCCCCCAGTATTCCTCGTGTTTGTTTCGGGTCTATTTCCTGGTTTGCCCCCGTTCTGTGGTTTTGGTCACTCCAAGGGCAGGTTCTAGTTCAGAGTATGGTGTGGATGATCCCAGTCTCGCTAGCTCATCCGCTTTTTCGTTGCCTTCTATTCCCGAATGTCCTGGTACCCACAGGAGAGTTACCCTGTTGCATTCTTCCAGGACTTTCAGTTCTTTTTGGCATTCCCATGTCAGCTTGGACGTTACTTTAGGATTTACAAAGGCCCCCAGTGATGCCTCGCTGTCTGTTATTATGCAGATCCACTTGTTTTTATCAGTGAGTGAATTAATTTTGGTGTAACTTACAACTGTTTTATCTTCAAAAATTCGGCTGTTTGATGTGGCATGTGTCAAACATGTCAATTTAACGATGTATTAGCAAATTTACGAATAATCCTTTCTATGTTATTTAAAATATAAAATTTTATAACGGGAAATATATTAGGGCATTTAGCGAGACCTACATCCCTAACATGTCAAATGCATGATGTAAGGTATTTTAGAAATGACCGGGTAAAACTTAATCAAATTTAGGCTTTTACTGAACGAGTTGTTAGGGTATATTATATTTATTATTAACCACATGGTATGGATTTTCCGGGCTTATTTGCCGTGGTCTGTGGGTATTTCTACCTGACGTTTCGTCAGGTTGAAGTACTTTTCCTGACGGCTTACGGTTGACTGTATTGTTAGTTATTTATAGTTATTATTGTATAGTTAATATTGTATCAAGGAGGTAAAATGCTATCTTTACGCCCTAACTTAGGGTGTACAAATATATGGTTTATGTAAGAGGTGTATGATATATCTTTGTACGACCTGAATGATTAAACCTTCCAGAAATTTATCATTTGTCAGTACCAGTAAAATGGCCGCCACATTTTTCAGATTTAAATAAGCATGACTTTTCAAAAACAAGAGTACAAGTCTTAAGTAAACACTTGCCACTATTTATTGACTCTATTTGTAAATGTAGGCAACGTTTTTTTAATGACCCCATAACACTAGATTATTCATAGAATCCAATTTATTTTTTTAAGTGTTTGTGCCCATTACTTTAAGTAATGTTTTCTTTATATTAACTTTTTTTTAATCAATTTCACTTCCACTATTTACCTTCTGTTTTATTTTTACAGTTAACTAATGTTCTAAGGCAACAAACAATATGTTTTTTTCTAACTAAAAGGGTCATTCAACGAACACTGTTAAAGAGTTTAAAAAATCTATATTTATTCAGTTATCCGATAATAATATCGGGGTTGTCAACTTGTTGATGACATGTAGAATTAAAAGAAATGACGACTTAACTTGTTGCACCTTCAACCTTTTTATAGACGTTCAGTATACCATTAAGGCCTGATATTACTAATCTGATTTAATCCTAACCCCGTATCAGCATTTTTTTTGCAAATGGCTATTAAAATTTGTAAGAGAAAGGCAGATAACAGAGTTAGTGGGCCTAAAAACGTTATTTTTCATTTAAAAGTGTCTTATATACCAAAACCATTTAAATTATTAAGCACATTTTTTAAAAAATTAAAAAAAAAACATGTTTTCCTTACATAGGCAATCTATTATTACGAGCCTTAAAGGTGCTCGCACACTAGCGCGACGCGGCGTGACGTACGCGATGCGACGTGACGCGAGGCGACAGGGTTGTCCGCTCATTGGGTGACGCGACGCGAAATCTTCCAAATGGTGGGCAGTTGGTTGCGAGTTGTCATGAAGAGTTCATTGGACAAAGATATTTTTGTGTTTGGAGTAATTACAGCTATGAAGGAGAACGAAAAGAAGAGTTTGAGCCCATTAATTAATGAAAAAAGAAATGCGTAAGAAGAATTCCATCACTTATTTTCAGATTTTAAAAAAAGATGGAAGAAAATTTTTCAAATACTTTTGCATGTCAAAAGAAAAGTTTTTAAACTTTTCAGTTCAAAACATACGTCTATAAAAGACCAAAAAAAACAGTTTGTTTCACATACTTTGAAATCAGAATCCACTAAACAACTTTTTTATTTAGATTAACTTAAAATAATAATAATAATAATAATAATAATATACAAATGTCACAAAAATAACAAGAAATGAACAAATGCAGTAATAACAGGACAGAGCAACATATGAGATTCTTAATTACGTTGAGCTTCCAGCAATCCAGGTTCGTAGAAACTCCTCCGTTTTGTTTTTTTT
>JAHBCN010003121.1:0-79592 GCA_019359885.1 Listronotus oregonensis
ATCTGGTATAGATTCTTTCTGGATCTTCTAAAAATATAAAACCGTAGCTATTAAACATTTATTTTTCTTAATACTGTTATATTTACCTTGAAAATATAGCAAAACCTCCAAATCCTGCTCCTCTTTTCTTGCTATAGTTCTTTTTTTCCTAAAAACAGTTTTTCTCTACTGAAAATTTTTAATAATATAATGGATCGTTGTTTTGCATGGAGTAACTCTTTGAGGATACTCTCTTAGATACTGATTTCGTGCCAGTTTTAAATTATTATTAAATCTATCAATAAATTCAACTATTTCTAACTTCTCTTAGTTTCGGAATTTACCATTTATGGGGAAATCTAATTTCCAACTTTTAATTTTATCAAATTTATCAGACTTTATTGCGGTACATGACTGTAATATTTGTTGTTTTGTTTAATAATATAGGTATTTTATCAAAGCTCACTTTGCTAACTAGCTAAGACATAGAGGTCTGAATAATAAAAAATTCAATTTAAAAATTTAAATATTGCATAAAACGGTTAATGCAAACATTTGCAATGCTTTATATTTTGAAATTCAGAGAAAATTGTCTATTGTAATGTTTAAAAACAAATATAGGGCATGCATTAAAAATAAGAAAGTTGATATTCATTTGTCAACTTGTCGTTTATCTTTGTTTCTTTTCTTAGCCAAAATCCTAGCGGTTCAGATCAAAACCATAAAACTCTTGTATTTAACTTTTTTAAATATTCCTAAAGATAACACGTGTAGACCCCATTCAAAATCTAGGCAAAAAGTGGTTGCGGATAGCGGGTTACTGCATTTAATTTACTTAAAAAGTATCTTTCTCAAAAAAAAGGTAAACGGGTCCATGCGTTTTTCTTAAAAATAATGAAAAGTACTAAAAAAGACTTTTGCTTGTTTTTGTTTTGCCTACCTGTATTATATGTATGTGATTATGTAAAGTATTTTTACTAAGAAACTTTTATTTTAACTAACAGTTAATCTTTTGTTTATATTACCTACTACTAGCCACACGACTCAAAGATTTATGAGGTAGCAGTTGCACGAAACTGGTGTAAACATAAACTATCTAGGTCAAATTTGTATGAAATATTATTTTTGCGCGACAGTGATTTCTAATTTATATAAACTACATCTTACATACACCATCAATTAGGATAGTCAAGCTATTAATTCATAAATTATAACATAAAACACAATCGCCTTCCACGTTTAAAATATGGTACTTGTCGGATTAAATAGTTTTTTAACCAATTTAGATAAAATTATTATATTTTAAAAATAGCTCTTTTATAAATTTTGTTCCTGTTGTTTTTTTTTTTTTGATATCATTATTATAGTTAAATTAAGTTGACTAATTCTATTTTAAGTTTTTCAAAACAAGGAAAAACTTGAAATACACTCAAATAATGTTAAAGATGAAAATAATACCATAAAAGACAGTACAGAGCTTACAGGCAAGTCAAATACTTCTACTTTCTTGTAGACATGCTTTCCACGAGTTATGATACTACAAAAAACTTCTTACCTTTAATAAAAGGTGGATTGTCTTTACCTATTTCTCCACATAGTTCAGTAACTGAAGACCTGAAAGTACCCAAAGCTGTAAGTAAATCTGTATAGTTTTTATTTGTGGTGCACTTCTTAGGTCTTCGTGGATGCTTTCGAGCGAGAAAGAGTTTATCACGATTCCGACGTGGGAACCCGCTGAAAATGGAAAATTTTGTTTAGACAAAAAATAAAGATCACCTCGAAATCTCCAAAAATGGTCTTTACCATTTTTTCCGCAACATCAATATTTTTCGCAAAAACGGCCGTCGAAAAATCCATAACATTCCACACTGGATAGATAGCCGGAAACGGCTAAAAAATGCAGATGGGCGGGACGAATCAATTATTTAACAAAAGACAACAAAAGTGGTAAAGAAAATTCTCTGGGATCATTGAACACTTGCTTAGAAGGTCTCATTATAATCAAAAATGTTAATAACAATCAATTTTTTCAAAAAATATCAATCAATTAATGAGATACTCTTAAAATATTGTAAAAAAAACTTTGGCCGCTTTTTTTTAATATTCTAGAAAAATCAGAATATACCCAAAATCATATGCAATGATAGGTACGGGTTTTCCCATTCCGATGAACTTTAAATGATTAAAAAATGTTCATTATTGCTAAGTTCCGCCCGCTTATAAGTGAATCAATGAAGATAGCATTATTCCAGCGGTAGAGCAGTAGCTGAAATAAGGGGACTTTTGGGTCCCGATATCTCGAAAACTATCGATTTTTCGAAAAAAACAATATAAGGACCATTTTTGTAGATTACAACCGATCTTTATTTTTGGTCCAAACAAAAATTCTCCAATTTGCATATTTTGGTAAATATTAGCGGGAAACCGATTTTTCGGGCCTTGAGGGACCATTTTCAGCCCTTTTCCACCTGTTAATGTTGATAACCTTTTTTTCACTCGAAAGCATCCCCGAAGACCTAAGAATTTTGCCACAAGAGAAAACTGTACAGATTTATTTACAGATTTGTCCCTTCATTTACAGGGCTAACATGAATCTCTAATATGAAGGCTAATGTATTAGTCCGAACAGGCATTCGGGTACTTTAATCATATCCGCGTGTCAAAGCGTCTCTACCTAAATGGGCCTTTTGCACGAAAATTAATTTTAATCCAAAAACACCCAGTTCAATTTTTATACACTAACTTTGCCACGGGGACCGTATATAAGTCTATGGAATTTTGGGGGTTGTTTCAGGCGAAATATGAGTTAAAATGAGTCAATAAGGCTGAGCACACTTAGTCTCTATATCCCTAGACCGGGACTAAAGCAGTTTTGGCGAGTACACGGACTTTTTAATTTAAAGTGACTAATCCCCTCTTGTGCATTACTTTTGCCCTCTTAGCTACGGGGGTGTCTTTGGTGGCGGCAAGTAGATGGACCGTCAGTGGAAGCAGTGACGATGGTAAACTTGACTTTCTTACTGGTAGTGGCGCATAGCTAATGGCATCAAAATTCTTAAACATCTTCTTTTTTCTAATGGCCTTAAATGGTGTCCCGTCACTGCCAACAGCGGTTTGGCAAAAATATTGTTTTAGTATTGTTCTAGTCTTAATACTACAAGAAACTATCATATGTTGTAAAGCAATAGATAAAGACTTATTCTACATAATCCTCTAATAAAATGCGCTTCACCACAAATTTCCATGTAGTTTCCAGAAGAAAGGGCAAATAGAAAAAAGAACTGTCTTTTCGTTTCATGTTTTGTCATATTTAACTACTACGTTTCAAATAATAAGTAATAAAGCATTTCATTTTAAAGAAGGCTATTGTACATTTACGTTTACAATTTTAATATTTTCTGTGGTACTTGGAATCCCTATTTGTATTACCAAAAAACACGAAAGTGAAAGGCATAAGACTTTTAACTGTCAAAGTCGTTTTTGCTTGCACATCGTCATTTGTGGCATCGGTGCCTTTGCTAAGACCTGAATACAATAGTCAGCCTTTTATGTTTACATGATTATAAGTTTAGGAATAAAACTAAAGTAAGTTGAATATTAAATTACACAGTTGCATGTTATGTACAGGGTCTTTTAATTATATTTACGTGGCTTCTGGAGCCTTTATTTTTAAAGACAGAAAAAAATGTTTTATATAAAAGTTGTAGGTTTTTTCCATATTATCTTTTGAAATTATCAGTAAAAAAATATCGCAATAAAAAATGGAAAAATATAGGCAACTTCAACTTTTTTAAATGGAACACCCTGTATATTATGCGCCACAATAAAAGATCTTTTTTTTCTGATTTCAAATATATACATTGATGATATTTGTATAAACCATTTTTGAGATATTTAAGCCTAAAATATAAATAAATTGAAAAAAAAAATCATATTAGTATCAAGAAAGCTATAAAAACAATAAAATTGTTTTAATAAATTTGACGTATTGATATTGTAAAAAGTTAAAATTTATCACTTACAAGTAGTTTGTATTGCTTTTTGTCGATGGGCTATTCAGAAGAACAAAAAATCTCTATTATGCGTCTTTTTTATGGTATAATAATAATGTGACGACAGTGCAAAGGGAATATTATTATATCCTTAATAACGGGTACCATCTATAGATAATATTAAATACATAGTAAAAAAGTTTATTGAACGAAAAAGCTTTAAAATAAAGAAAAGGACTGCAGCACGACATGAAAACAAGGTTTTGGATATCGTCGTTTTTTCAGGATAATTATTATACTTTTTCTATTGGACTTGCACTAATTACTTTTAATAATTTTAGAAAATCCTGAAATATTAATCTCGGATGCGTCATCTGAAATTAATAAAACAGATTATAAAATTAATTTAACCTTAAAATTTTACAAATTCTATCCTTATAAATTTATGTCCGTTCAGAACCTTCCTGAACAAAACATGCAGGACCGACCTAAGTACGCATTGGAAATAGCTAGGTTTTTAAATAAAATTCTATTCACCGACAAGTCTTTCTTTACTTTAGCAGAAATGTTTAATCACAAAAATAAACATTATGGGTCCAGGGAAAACCCTCACCAAATTCAGCAACATAACAATTCTATTGTTTCCATGGCTTTCTTGATACTAATATGAAACTTTTTTGTAGTTTACTGATAATTTAACCTAAAATATTTCAAAAATGGTTCATCCAAATATCATCAATGTATATATATTTGAAATCAGAAAAAAAGTTCTTTCGTTGTAGCGCATAATATATAGAGTGTTTCATTTAAAAAGTTGAAGTTGCCTATATTTTTCCATTTTTTATTGCGATATTTTTTTACTGATAATTTCAAAAGATAATATGGAAAAAATCCTACAATTTTTTAATATTACATTTTTTCCTGTCTTTAAAAATAAAGGCCCCAGAAGCCACGTAAATATAATCAAAGACCCTGTACCTTAAGGGGAGGATTATTAAAGTTACATTATTTGTTCTAGCGCAGGGTCTCTAGATATAAACCTGTATTTATTAGAAATTGAGGGCAATAACGACTTTAATTGATTCGATAAAAGCTGATTTAGTCGAGTCAATGAATACGTAAAACAGGCAATTTTCGGAAAACCTTAAGAGCGGGTCCGATTTTAATGATTTTTATCTCTGTTTTTTATACTGCTTAAAATCAGAGACTTTTTAAAGCGGGGACAAAATTATTTATATCGGAGGACAATGCTATTACTACCACGCCTTTTAATTTTTTTAAATAAAACAATACCTATCTTTAAAATTTTGGAATATTATAGTGTGTTATAAGATGCCGATTTTGGATATAACAATATCTGCACATCGCTTCCGGATGAACAGGAAGTGGCGAGAACTTTTATATTTGAAAAGGGACATTTTCAATAGCCATTCATTCCATAGGAGATAATTCAGGTTTTATATTAGAAATGACTTGTAAAATTCACATCTTGCACAATATATAGGGTATTTCATTAAAAATATCAAAACACACCCAACTTTAGGCTTGAGGGAAAGTGGGAGACAGATGCTATTATATCTAAAATTGGCATCCGTTGACACAATCTATCACCCTAAAATTTAAAAGCGTTATTTTTGTATTTAACAAAATAAAAGGCTGGGTATTTATTTTTGTTATGATACTTGAATGGAATGATAGATCCAAACTATTATGTACATCAAAATTACAAATATAACATTAGATACGTATATTACTTGCTTTATTGATGTATTAAAAAAACATATTCTTCACCATTTTGCATATCAATGACTTTATCTTCGGATTTTTTTATATAAATATATGTAATAACTATATATGTAAGCCTTTTATTTTCTTCAATGCAAACATATTGCCTTTAAGTTTTAGGATAATAAATTGTGTCATCAGATACCAATTTTAGGTGGTAGATTTTAATATTTTTATTATTAATATCAAATTGTATATTTTTAAAATTTGAATTCTACAAGCCATTTATAATCTTTTTATGCTTTCGAGAAAATGACAATTGAAAATATCCCTTTTGAAATATTAAAGTTGTTCACGCAACATTCGGTTAAACCGAAATTTGTGAGCAGTTGTTAATTAAAATCGACATCTAATAACATAACATATTATTTTAAAGTTATAAAGATATATGTTTTTAATCAAAAAAATAAAATGATTGGTATTGATTTCGTTTGCCACCCGGTTTAATAATAATATTATCATAAACGATCGCCGAAAAAAAATTGTAACTAACTCGGGCATTAATGAGCTCCTTGCATAATATTTATGTTAATCTTAAATAACGTCACATCTTTTCCTTTATTTATTAAAGAACCATCTCGCAAATATTTTTTCCCAGAAAAAAATAGTTTTGGCGTAATAACGATTTTTAATTCACGTTTAGCCCTTTAAATTTGTCGTCAGACCAAAGACAAGAGTTACCAAGTTCCAATATTAGTTTTTTGCTTCGTTAATTTATTTTATAATAAGAGAAAATCCATTGTCTTTCTTTATTTCGATTTACCATAAATCGGTTTAATGCAATTAAATATGCAACCTAATAAATTTAGAGTAATTACATATTCCGCAAAAATCAGGTTAAGGCTCCAAAAACTCTTTATTATCGTAACTATCATAAATTACCGACTTTTTGAATTAGTGCCATACATTTTTTACGGTTTTAGCCATACTTACTGACTGAACCAATGCAATACGTTTTCTCTAAATGTGTTTTTGTCAAACAAAAGTAAATAGATTTTAATATTCTAATTTTTAAATAAACATATAAAACTTATTCACTAATTGAAAATCAAAAGTGTTTGGATATCCGGATTAGCTCCGCCTGGTATTTCATTTACTCCATTTTTCTTAGAAATGTAATATTGGAACTTAGCCCTGGTCGCCTTTGTCGATCAGGCGTTGTGAATAGGTGTAGTTAGCCACTTGTGACGTAGATACCATTTTCGCGGGAAAGTTTTATATTTAAATCCTAAATGCGTGTGATTCTGTTATAGAATTTCGTATAGATAAATATTTAGCAAAATCGTGATTTAGGTATAAATGGTTATATACAGTGTGTCCCAAATTGGTGGGGAATATATGGGGATCTTGGAAACCACGATAGATACAACATCGGTTAAATGGGGAAAGTTTTGGACAATGATGTAAGTAAGCTAATCCCGTTTACTACATTGTTTTATCTATTCAGGTTTTTGAGAAATTTTAAAAAAACCTGAAAAATGCATTTTCGAAAATCGGCCATATTTTTTTTCATCAATTTTTCAAATCTGTAAAAGCTTCTTCAAAACAACTTTTTTTGTAGAATATGACTGAGTAGTCAATTTTTATTTTCTACGTTTCGGGTTTTTAAAATCATCATCAATTTTATTTTTTCATATGGACGCCATATTGGATTTTTGTGCAGCCAAATAGAGCTTTTTATTCTGATTTCAACAATGTATAACATGTTATAATTTAAGAGTTTATAACCTTATTTATTTCAAAAAACAAATATTTTCTCAGTTGGCCTTGATTCCGGCGAACGTCATTTTTTTTGTAAACAATAAAATATTAGTAATTGGCAAAATAGATAAGCTAAACAGACATTTTACAGAAATGGGTTCGCGAACATAGTTATAACGTTAACACCGTGTTACAACAAAACTACACGTAACAAGTTAATTGAAACAAGTAAAAACAAACACAATAAAAAGTGGCTAAACTAAGATTCCCACTAAAATGAAGATGTAAAATAACGACTTAAAATTCAAAATGTTGTCCATTTCTCTCAACATATCAACGATATTTTTTTTTAAATGGTGCTAACTTCCCTATGAATGGTTGACTTAGGTATGTGAAATTCTCTATCAACATCCCTGGCTGAAGATGTTGGATTTTCTTTAAAATGTTGGTTAACTGCAGCATCTCGTTGTCGATTTTCTTCTTAGGTCGTGGTTTTTTAAAACTTCCAAATTCAAGCGAATTTGTAACCAGTTTTCAAAAGTATGTTAGTTTAGGATGCTGCCTTTCAGGAAAATTGTCGAAATACGTTTGCGCAGCTATATTAACATTTCTTCTGCTGCCAGTGACGCTAGATGACATTCGCCGCAATCAAGGCCAACTGAGAATATATTTGTTTTTTGAAATAAATGAGGTTATAAACTCCTAAACTATAACATGTTATACATTGTTGAAATCAGAATAAAAAGCACTATTTGTCTGCGTAAAAATCCAATATGGCGCTCATATGAAAAAGTAAAGTTGATGATGATTCTAAAAACCCGAAACGTAGAAAATAAAAATTGACTACTTGGTCATAGTCTACAAAAAAAGTTGCTTTGAAGAAGTTTTTACAGATTTGAAAAATTTTAACGTATAAAAAAAATATGGCCGATTTTCGAAAATGCATGTTTTAGGTTTTTTCACAAAATTTCTCAATAACCTGAGTAGATAAAACCATGTAGTAAACGGGATTAGCTTACTAACATAATTGTCTAAAACTTTCCCCATTTAACCGATTTTCTATCTATCGTGGTTTCCTAGATCCCCATACATTCCCCACCAATTTGGGACACACTGTATAGCAAATTTAAAAAAAATATATGCAAGGGTCCTATTGGCGGTTAATGATCTCAACCCTTAACGCACTCTCTAGGCTCGCGATATTAATTGCCCTTATTAATATTCTTGCTAGTTAAATAGATATGTTATCAATTTTTTAATTGCTCCATTAAAAAAAAATAATTAAAATTCATTTTACAAATGTTTCAACAAAGTATATATTCTGGACTATTGGGTGACTCCAAGAAACCATCACAAAAACGTTTAAAGGATTACCCTACTGAAATATAGGATATATTAGTTAAAGATAGGCAGTAATATTCGATGCAAATTTATCACACCGCTTAAACGTCTTAACGACAACAAAACATGCGGAAAAGAGGTCTATATAAAAAGAAATAATTAGGGATAAATGTCAGTTTAATTATGAAAGTTATTTATGTACGTATGTGAATCCAAGCATGACTAGTTTTAAAAGATTAAGGTAATCGCAGCCTAAGAATCATAAACATAAAAAAACTAAATAAAATTGCTAAATAACCTTAACAGAAATAAAACAAAAAGAAGATTAAACAACACATGGTGTGGTGAAAGAAGTTTAATGTCATTAAGTTGTTTAGAAGTAAACCAAGTAGCAAAGCTTCGAGGTTAACTTTATCTGAAAAGAAACAAAATTTTTTATCATGTTGTTTATAGGCAATTATCTATTTATAACATTATTTGTAAATTAAAATGTTTATCTTAATAACACCGGGGGGGTGTCGGACTAAGATTTTCTGGCGTATTTTTTTCCGCTGAACATAAATCTGAAATCAAAATTGGGGGTCAAACAGCAAAAAATCGATAAAACCCCAAAAGACCGACACGTTACATTTACCGGCAGAGATCTGTTACCGTGTTACCACGGAATGTTTAGACTACGACTATATAAACTATGAGATATACAAAAAATTTTATAGAACAAAAAAGAGAGCCTTTTAAATTTTCTATAAAAAAGTTATGTAAACATTTTTAATAAGATAAAGACTAAAGGAGATATAAACAATAATATAATTTTGACAAAAAAATCAATCCAAAATAGAAAAATCCTTTTTTATTAATGTGATTTTTGCTTTTTTTTATAACAAATTATTTATTTTATTTATTTGAATCCCAAGTCACTTAAATTTTTCAGAAAAAATCCAAAAATAATAAAAAATTAATTTTCAAATTTTTTTCAGAGGTATACTTTAAAAAAATCCTGAAAATTCGGTGTTTTAAAAAAGCTTATATAACTTAAATAAAAGGCCTCGTAAAAATTCGTAGTTTATGTTTTTTAAAGTTTCGTGTATATTTTATAGTTTTTAAGATATTGGACATTGAAATTACGCCTTTTTTCGATTATTTGCTGTTTGACCCCCCAATTTTGACTTCACATTCATGTTCAGCGGGAAAAAATACTCCAGCAAATCCTAGTCCGGCACCCAGCACACACCACTGTTTTTTGTGGGCCTGTGTAATTATTTGCTTAAGATGTGTAAGTATACCATTTCCTTACCAGCCCTTTAGAGATTTTAACAAATCTTGACATGTTTTTGCTGTGCTATGACGTTTTTAATACTTTAAAAAGATAAACATCGTCGTTAAGTTACAAAAGTTAAAAGCATTTAAAGGAAAAACAAATAAAACGTTTAACTTTAAATATAAAATGGAATTATGCTTTACCTCACCAAATTACTAACAGCTACTGTGAAGAGAAAATGATGCTTGTCCATGTATAAGAAATATTTCAAGGATGGCACGTCCAAGTCTATAGTAGTGATGCACTGTGGCAAAATTATAAAAACTAAAAAAACATTTACTTTCTGGTCAAAGTATTGGACGCTTCACATGCTTTGACATGTCAAAATCGGACAAGTTCCTAAGAAGGTAAAATTAATGTGTGACACAAGTTCACGCAATTCACCATGAAGATATTGACAAGGAGATGATAAATCATTTAACAGTTTCTTTAAAGCTCATTATAAAACATAAAATAGAAAAAACTGTTGGGTCCCATATTATTTTCAAATTATTTAATTAAACTGTAATTTTTTTTTTTGGCAAAGACCTTATTTAAATTGGTAAAAGGTTAATTTTTGTTACACAGAAAGAACATAACTAACCATTGTTAGGGTAAAATAATTAAAAACATGATCTAAATTTGGTAATTTTTCTTAAATTTTTACGACTTGACTTACTGTGCAATGAATGCTTACGAAATTTGTATTTAAAAAAGTACAATTCAAACTGTTTATGTGTACAAAATATTTATTATTGTTAAAAGCAATAATTAGTTTTTTGATTTAAAGAAATTCAAAGCAAACAAATCACGTTAAAATTTTTTTATATATATATATATATATATATATATATATATATATATATATATATATATATATATATATATATATATATATATATATATATATATATATATATATATATATATATATATATATATAGTATATATATATATATATATATTATATATATATATATATATATATATAAGAGTGATTCAAAAATAAGCGGCATTCTTTCGGGAACGTAATTCTTGCATAAAAATGCACAAAAAGTTCCTATTAATATGAGTCCGAAAATGCTTTCTAAGGGAGCTACGCCCCTTTGAATAGGACACCTTAAAGAAGATTTTTTCTCTATAACTTTAAACCCCTTTAAAATTAAATTTTGAAAATTGTTGTACGGTATAAACATTTAAAGGTAAATAAGATTCTAAATTTAAAAGTTTCTCCAAATTGTTAAATAAAATATTAGTAAAAAATTGTGTTTTTTCTTCTATGGTAATGCAGATTAATTTTTATCAATAAACACTTGCAAATCAGTAAGTTTTCAAAGTCGATTTTCTCGTAAATGGAATTAAACTAAGAGTACGTTTTTTACGTGAAAAACTCCAGAATTTTATAATTTTCAAACAAAATCACAATAACCTAAAGTGGAAAAGAAAAAGGGATATTTTAACACTTATCTACCTTCCCCCGTATGTGACGTCCCTGAATAAAATTTTAAAATTTTGAATTTACAATCTTATTTACCTTCAAATGTTTATACCCTACAACAATTTTTAAAATTTAATTTTAAAAGGGTTTAAAGTTATAGAGAAAAAAACTTCTTTAAGGTGTCTTTTTCAAAGGGGTGTAGCTCCCTTAGGGAGCATTTTCGGACCCATATTAATAGGAACTTTTTGCCTTATTTTTATGCTAAAATTACGCTTCCGAAAGGATGCCGCTTACTTTTGAATCACCCTGTATATAAAATACTTTTTTTTAATGTACTTCTATTGTTTATGTAAACCTGCGAACAGTTTCTTATTTAAAAATGTTAAATTTTTCTTATGTTATACCAAATTAAATTTTCCGCTTATCATTAGTGTTAATATAATAATTTGGCAACCTAAGTGTACAAGATTATTCAACGAGGATAACACAGGTTGCTTTTTTAACTCTATCTTTTTTTTGTTATTCTTCTATTTCTCTTAGATCTTTTGATTTAAAATGACATATTTTTAATTCAATAACATTTATTTTCTGCATGTTTAAATATTCGTCTACGTGCCAATAACACCTGACAGATTCATACAAAAGCCTGTTCACTCTTTAGCGGCAATGTCATTCGGACACTTAAATAATCAATTTTAAAAACTGTTTATATTTTTCATGAATTAGCAACAAATTAACGTTAAACATGTAAAATATTTTCAAGAAGACCAGCTACAAATTATAAAATAATATTATTTAATTTTAAACTTGATTTCTAAGTTGTCTGAATAACACTAGGTACCGTCAAAGAGTGAACTGATAGCCATATCAAATGGTCAGGAGTTAATGGCACGGTACACGAACATTTAGTTGATTTAAACATGCAAAAAATAAGGCTTTTTAAATTAAAAATTTATTATATTAGATTAAAAAATATACAAATAATCGAAAAATCACATAGGAATTAGGCATTACTTTTAAAATAAATATTAAAATGTCCTAGCAGTTTTAGTTGATGTTTTTCGATCATTATCTTCGGATAGGGCGAGAAAAAATATAAATTTTATTTTATATATATATATATATATATATATATATATATATATATATATATATATATATATATATATATATATATATATATATATATATATATATATATATATATATATATATATATATATATATATATATATATATATATATATATATATATATATATATATATATAACATATATATAAGAACGGATAGATTCAAAAAAGTAACCCAATTCTCGTTGAATAACCATTTAGGTATACCCGCATCTCAAACGACGCAAGTGTCACAGATAAAAAATATTAAAATTAATATTAAGTTATTAAATCAAAATTTGACTCCAAAGTATATTTAAAATTATTTCATTAAATCAAAAAAAATGTCAAATACGTTTTATTCTAGACACCTACGTAAGATTACTACTTAAGCTTCAACTCAACATGGACCGACCGTACAAAATAAAATACAACATATATTTAAATTACAAAACTTCATCAAAATTTAAAGACAACGCCCATGATCCCTAGAGCACATTATTAGTCCTGTTATATGAAGATCAAGCTATGCGGATACAAATAGTTGTAAATAAATAACAAAAAAATATGAATTAAAAGACCCATAATTAATGCAAGCTAAAGCCAAGAGCAATTAATTCAATTTTTACAAGGCCAACAGTTTATAATCAAATCTGAACACGGCAGTGAGATTACTACGAAAACTGAAGTGTAGACCAGACAATTTCAAAATTAAAAAGGTTTTCATTTAGAATCATTGTAATATGATTTAGCAGATAAAGCCAATATTTTACAAGGTATTGAAAAAAAATAACAGTTCCCCAGTTTCGAAACCTTTAAAGATACCATTTTTTGTCGACAGACAGTTCCACATACTGAAAGTCATGGTTAGGTTCTTTGGTAAATCTCGGATCATTAACATTCCCAATCCCCAGGTCTGGCGTTTTACTTTAATACCCTTCTTTCTACATGGTCTTTTGTCTAAACTTGTGTGGATCTACAGTTTTTTCGCTAGTCGACAAATCTCACTCTTCTTCTGCTAGCATTAACCATATTATTGCTGGGATATTCCAAGTCTCAGCATAGGCACTAACTCTCTTG
The DNA here is from genome assembly GCA_019359885.1 of Listronotus oregonensis. NCBI lineage: Eukaryota > Metazoa > Arthropoda > Insecta > Coleoptera > Curculionidae > Listronotus > Listronotus oregonensis. Next base: position 13,725 of record JAHBCN010003121.1, read on the forward strand.
CTTCTTTACACTAACGATCTTCCCTCTTTCAGGAATAATTTTATTTATAATATTTATTCATAATATTAATTTCTTGAGTAGGCCACTAAGCTTAATTGGGAAATCAAGAGCAGGTTAATGTAGGTAAGTGGGGCACCAAGAACTTTGTTTAGTTTCATACATTAAAGCCACTCTTAGGCCTACTATCCATTATATATGACCTGTATGTTCTGCAGAACACCCCAGCAACTTATAAGCAGTTGGATATCCAACGACAAAAAAAATATTTTCTTCAAATTTATAAACTGTGGATATATTACAAATTACATCCAACTTAATGGGATTGTTCCAACTTTCAACCTTTCAACCCTGCAAAATACTGTTTATTGTATGGTCTCGCGCAACCTAAATCAAGAATCACGATCCCTTTACTGTTCCAACCAAACCTGTGATCGTTCGTCAACTGTTTCCGATGAAAAGTAGAAAGCTTTTACGCGTTTAACGTCGTTTTTGTGCTGATATAAAACCGTGCAAAGTCGACACTTTATTAAAGCAAAAAATAGCGATTTCATTTTGAATTAATCCTGATTTATTTTTAAAAAATTATATGCTCGCTACTGTTATCTTTTCCTTACACGTTATTAGCTATCTTGTTGCGAAATGCCTGCACTACAACTTAAAAATTGATAATTTTTTTATGTGCTGTTTGTCACTACAAAATTATCTAATTGCTACTATGGTTTGTAATGTTTTTTAACCCCCCCCCCCCGGCGCAAGTTTTTCTAAGGATTTGCCGCAGATTTTTAAGGTTTGTTTTGGGGTGGAAATCATAAAAGATATGTCGTAGAGAAAAAATATTGTACCAGTCGCCTAATACAATGTAAAAGAAGTTTAAAGTTTAGGTTAAGAGTTAAAAAAAGAGTGTCTGTTTAAGAAAAGCTCTGAGTGTAGGTATGACAAAAGATGCTGCTTTTGTTGGGGTGTGTGGAATTGATGAGTTAAATAACGTGGGAAGCAATGAATATATTCAAGAGTGAAACGAAGAACTCAAGGATTGGAGTTTTACGCAGATTTAAAATTTAATTTAATTTTTAAAGAATTCAAGACGAATTTTTACATATTTGGTCTGATAAAGCTGAATTTTTATGACATGGACGGGAAGAAATATAATTTTTGTAGGTGTATTGTATACTGTTGTTTTATATGCATATCATATTAACCACAGGGTGAGGATACGTAAGTCGTAAGAAGCTCGACTGGGACCTATAAAAGTGAGGTTTGACAGTTTAGAGTCAGGCAATAATGCCGTATGTGGGGATTAGATGATAAATTTGTTTAAGAGTAGGGGTTTGTTCGTTAAAGGGGGATAGAAAGGGAGAGAAAGAGACAGGAAGAAAGCAAGAGAGAGAAAGAGGGGGGAAGAGATAGAGTGGGAAGAGAAGTTTGTGTCCGCGGGCTAGAACTGGGCTGATCATACCAAGTATTTTATTCCGATATGTGGAAGCCGGGAAATTTTTTTGTCAAACACTAATTCTAAGCTGCTTGCTCTTGCTACTTTTTTATTAAACTTTTGTTTACTTCAGATTTATTGATGTTTAAGCATAACCTTTGTTATAAGACCCTAAGGAAAGCTTAATTAATTTTCATTGTAAACACAAAAAAACGTTTTTTCCATTTCTAGTTGTTATTGCTTAATGTTCAAGGTAGTATATTTTGCTTTTAGTTATCCAAAAAAACATCATTTCGTTCCAAATTTAAACTGTAAATTAATTAATTTCCTAATCTAATTTAACCGGACTAAAGATACGATAGAACAGCGTCTTAACGGCGCTGAATTCAACATAAATAAATCAGAACATAAATACGCCAACATACAGACTTACCATGCTGCAATTCGTGGAATTCTGTACTATATTGTTATGTGCGCCTATTTGCATATATATAGTTGAATAAATTAGGACATCCTTGGTTTAATTTTAATTGATTATGATTTATAATTGCAATTCGCCTTTTAAGACTAAATGCGCGCTTTAAACATGATCGATTGACTCCGTATCGAGAATTATTGTAAAACGGATAGCAGAGTGTTTCTATCACTTCTCTTGTCTTAGTTGATATTCTATGATTAATTTTCTGGTTTTATAAATATTGTTAATCTACTTGGTGCAGCATTAACTGGAAATAATTCACACTAAAAGAAAAATTACAAAACTGTGCAAAAGATGATAGCAACTATTTAAACTCAAGTCAAAAATAGATTTTTGCCAGTAGAAGCTCGTGAGGAAGGACACTGGGTTACCGCTTTTTAAGAAAAAAAATCATAAACGGACAGTATACGTTTTTATATTTAGTTTTTTTTGTACTTTAAATAAATAAAAAAAAATATACTTATACATATATCTATTTTAAAAATAAAGAAATAAGTTTAAAAGAAAACAAACTACTCCGCATCTCTACGTTTTTATCGTATTAAGGGGTTATTCTAGTCTAGAAGTCTGAATTTTGCGTGTGTTTTGACGGTCGATAAAAGAAAACTTTTTTTTTTGGCTATCCATTTTTTTATCATTTATTTATTTATATTTTAAGAATTCCAAAAAAAATCAACAAAAAATATATATTTCATAAAGTTACACGCTGTTAAAGCATCTGCAGGCAGATGATCTAGTCATCCTAATTAAAGAAAACTCTGAAGAGATGATTTCGAACATCCTTCAAGAAGTACTAAACATCACACAAAGCTGGTGTCAAAGGGAAAAAATGATAATAAACCCTCAAAAAATGGTTATTGTCCCCTTCACCCGAAAGAGAAACCTGGTTAACTTGAGACCACCAACTATGCAAGGTGAAACAAACCCATTCGCAAAAGAAGCAAAATATCTGGGGTTGATCCTAGATAGCACTCTTAGCTGGAATTCGCATCTAGAAAAAGTCACCCGTAAGCCGACCCTATCTTTCTGGACATGCCGCAGGATCTGTGGCAAATCCTGGGGCATGCAACCAAAACAGATGTACTGGCTATACGTGACAGTCATAAGTCCAATGATCACGTATGGCTCTGTGGCATGGTGGCGCAAGGGGCAGCAGCGGCTGGCTCAAGCAAAGCTATCTAGTCTACAGAGACAGGCCTGCCTAATGATCACGGGCGCGCTGCGCTCGACACCAACGGCAGCCATGGAAGCCCTCCTAGGATTGCCTCCTCTGCATATTTACTTGGAAAGAGAGGCAAGGTGGGCAACCAAAAGACTCTATCAAGCGGTCAGTAACAAACCGCAGGCATGTCATATGGAGAGCACCAGTCTCCTCAGAAATATACTGACCTGTGGCAGACTGGGAATGCCCTCAGACATAATGCCTACAGCAACCAATTACAACCGGCCCTACAGTGTAGTCTACCCACAAAGGGAGGACTGAAGTCGAAAAACGACCGACCTGCTCCGGGCTGACATCTGTTGGTACACCGATTGCTCCAAAACCAAGGACGGTGTTGGAGCTGGAATATATGGACAGAGGTCGAGGGCAGAGTTTTCCTTTAGTCTTGGCACTCTTGCAACCATATTTCAAGCGGAGGTATTTGCTATTGAGTTGTGTGCTAGATCGCTGGTTGATCGGCACTGTACACGTAAGACAGTTAAAATATTCTCGGATAGTCAAGCAGCTCTTAAGGTTCTTGAATCCAGCCGGTGCAATTCGAAAACCGTTTGGAATTGCAAGGATGCGCTGACCAAACTGGGTCAAAACAATAAGGTTACACTACTGTAGATGCCTGGACACACCGGCCTAGAGGGTAATGAATCCGCAGACCTCCTTGCCAAAAGGGGGGGGGGCGGAAACAAAATTCACAGGTCCGAAACCGGTCATCGGTATATCTTATGGAACGGCCAAGCAGTTCATATCAGCTTGGATACAAAGAGAAAATCTTCGGTACTGGCATGGACTTCCGGGTCTCAGACACTTGAAGGCCTTCATAAGCCCACCGAACCAACAATGTACTGACAAACTACTGGAGCAATCTAGTGGGACTGTACACGGGACACTGCAGATTAAAATACCACATGCACAAGATCGGCTTAGCGGAAGACGCCGAGTAACGTATGTGCATGGAGGGGGATGAATCGGCAGAACACATACTGTGTTCGTGCCCAGCAATGGCACGACTAAGAAAATTGTATTGCTGACAAAATTAGAAGAATGAACTTTTATTTTTAAAAAATAGAATGAATTTTATATTTGTTTATATTACTCGATTATAATCTATATTTGCCTAGAAAAACAAATTGGATATATACCTACCTAAATCATGTGTCTAATGTAGGATATTTTTTGCTTCTGCATATTGAGCCCTCTCGGTTGGACAAACCACGAGTCGCTACTGGTTTTTGCTTCAAAGACGTAAACCTTTTTTTCTAGGAATTAGCTTTATTTTAACCTACACCCAAGAAGGTATAATAGTGGTCGCTAAAATACTACAATAAAGCATTTAGGAATTAATAGCTTTCAGCGAATCAAAAGAATTAATTGTATTTCCAAATAATCTCAATTTTACGATTATATAAACTTTCATACCGTAGAATTATCTATAATAACCCTATCAAATATTTTTTGCTAACGCCCAAAACCGTTAGCTAACTTTGCTTATATACGAGGCACATTTAAATGAAGGATTATTTTTTTCTGTAAAAATGTACAAGAATATCTTTATCATCTAAAAATACTAGCCAAATTGGCCAAATGGTAAGCGGCCCAGGGCCAAGTTTTTGCTGTATGCAATATTATACCAAAAACATTTGTGAAAAATAAGGGTCAAGTTCCTATCCAAAAACCTCGGCGTCTTTAAACACTAAGAATAGGCGTTTTTTTTTCATTAATACAGACAAAATAGCATAAAAATTGTCAAGTGAAAAAAGAACTTAGATCTCAGTACTTTAGGAAGCCGAGATTTTTGAATAGGAACTTGGTCCTTATTTTACATAGGAGTTTTTGGTTTCATCTCTTTTCTTTCTTTCTGAGTTTAATGAATGGTATAAAATCATGCCTGCATTTCAATTATAAGACAACTATGACCAGAAATCAGATTGCAACCTTTTGAAACATCCCCAAATATACCACATTACCGCCCCTGTCTCAGGGCGTTTCCAGTAAAAATTTGCAGTTGTTAGAATGTTTTCTCTTTACTTGTGTCCTAAAACCTACTTACACACCAAATTTTAGGTTTTTGCTCCAACGGGAAGTGCTCCATTATTTTAATGAGCCAAAGAGTGAGTGAGAAAGTTAGTCACTAGTTAAATCGGCAATTTTCGAAATTGAATATCTCAGAAACCACTTGACATGCATTTTCTTATTTTTTACAGGTAATTAAAATACTTATGTGAAATTACATACCGATCTAATATCTTTATGTGGAACGGTAACGAAGTTATGATAGGTAGAAAGATACTAAAACTATTATAAACACTATTTGTGCGTCAGGCGAAATTTCGCCTGGACCACTGTACAACACAAAAAAAGAAATTTGGTGTAGATCCCAAAGAAACGAGAGATGCTTACTACAGCTTGCACGATATCAAAGAAGTAGCCGAAAATGCTAATGATGTAAGATGCAAGGTAAAGGATCGCCTATTTTAAAGAAAAATAAAACTAGTTTTTTTAACCATCAGAAGAACGTAACTATGGTAAATAGTAAATTGTTTTCTATAGGCAAGTGACGGGTTAGTTATGGTTACTCCTACTTTCCAATGACTTAAAACTAACAGAACAGCCTTTAAATTCCCAAATGACCTTTTTCCCCAAAAACCTGTTACATTTTTTTGGAAATAGGAAAAATCTGGGGATAGTCTGGGAATTTGCCAAAGAATTTTTTTAATACAGGACGTAAAAATATGCAAAAAAAAGATGACTCCAGGCTCATCAGAACCCTTAGCAATGGTCGTCGGAATGAGAAACAATTCAGGTGGGAGATTTGGTTTAAAAAATAAACTAAATTAAATATTCAATACCCTTTCAAAAAAACCCAAAATCAAATTGTAAAAGTAATGTAAAAAAATGTCAAAGAAATAAAAATTTTTTTTAATTTTCAAATGTGCGAAGTTTTTTTAAAATTTAAAAACATTCTGGGGTTATAGGTTTTGGGGGATTAAGCATCTCTTTTAGTCATTTTAGGTTATACTGGTGCGTACGAGATAAATAAAAAATAATCAAATTTTTGATTTGACTTCAAAGTCGCCAAGCGAAAAACTGAACCCATGTATAGTGTCCAAATCGTTTTTTCATCATTGGGATTCGAAATTTTAAATAGATATGGGGTTTTGATTAAAAAGGATGATGCTCCCCCATTGCCTTTTTTAAAAGTTCAAAATTTTTTTTTAATTTTTCGGTTTTTTTGAAACCAATTTTTGCGATTTTATTTTTTTTTTTTATGCCCTCTATTTTAAATAGATATACAAATATATTTACCATTTTATTGCTTTTTTTGTTCTAAAAATAGAGTCGAGTTCCACATCAACTTTTTATACGGCCTTAATTTTTATTACGACTTTAAGATCTTCAAGGGTTTTTTCAATGAGGGTTCTTTATTGAAAAAGTTTATTTTAAATGAAAATTTTTAAAGAATTAATGTGTTTGAGAAAACAGAGAATAGATTTTTGGTAGGAAAACATTAAAATTATTTTTCCGAATTAAGTAATACATCTTTGGGTTTTTGGGGGATCCAAAGCCTAAAAACAAGCATTTGAATTTTTTAAATTTTTGCGGTCCTTTGATTAATCAAATTGCGCAATTTTGGCCCTTTCATATATTCGACCTCGTATCTTCAGTTTTCGGATCCCAATCATGAGAACGAATTTGGGAAACCCGAATATTGGAATAATTTATTGTTTTTTTTAAAATCTCACCCAAATTTAAATTGTTGTTTTAAATTTCGACCCAAAATTTTGGGGTAAATCGGTTTGTTTTTGAAAAATAATTTGATTGAGTTTAAAAAAAAAAACCCTACGTGACACATCAATTTTGAGGGTGGATTTTTATTTTTTTAAATTTTTTTTTTTAAACAAATATATTTTTGGAAACTTTTAAAACAATTTGTATTTTGCTTGTATTTTTTCGTGATGTTTTTGTTATTTTGAAAAATACAAAAAAACAAAAATAACATAAACACTTTTTTCAACTTCATGTAAAGGCTCCTAATAAAAAAATTTTAAATATCAAAATTACGACTTAAAAGTACTAGAGCCAAAAACATTTAAAATCTTTATTTAGAGGTTTTCCGTATATAAATAAATTTTACGGGTTTTTTATTATAGCAATTTTTTTCCTAAGGATCTTTTTCGGCCTATCATAAAAATTGGATATAAATTCAACACTAGCGGTTTTCTTATTATACCTATTTAACTAACTATTAGCAGCTTGATTTGATCAAATTACCATACTAATGGGCCCTAAACAAAAAATGATGAGGCGAATGTTTTGGTATCCAAGTGAAAGATACTTAATTAGTTTTTTTTGTGCCCACTACTTTCCAATTAAAACTTTTGGGCTTTCCTTACTTTGTGCTTATTAATAATTTCTTATTGTATATCTACGAAAGACATCGGTATTTTAGCAAATTTGAAAATATTTTAAGTGTTAATGTTTTAACAACTTTTTGTAAACACTCTCCTTTGTTGTTTTTCCTACGTTACAAGTCAGTAGTTAAAAAAACCCAAAACTTATGTATGAAAGCGTAGAAGGATCACCCGTAATTTTTTTTTCCAATTTAGACCTTAAACTGAATTCAGCACTAAATAATTCAAATAAAATTCCAAAATTTTGATGCAAAATTAACATGAAAGTTAATTCTAACCCTTAAATTGAGTTACCTTAATTCAGAATTTATTTCCCCCAAATTTTAAAATACCTGAATTCAGACTTTAAGCTTTACCCAAAAACATAAAATCTGAAAATTTTTTTTTAAAATCTAATTTAAAGTTTATTTCTAATTAGATATTATATAAATTAAGTTGGTATGAATTATATAATCTCATACACCCCAGATTCTGTACGCCGTCACGGCACCCCCTTTATTACCCGAAACAAAAACTTGTGAGACTACAAAAAATTCAAAGGCAATGCATTAGGGGTATGCAGTGCCTATAGAAAACCCTATTGGCAGAAAAAGAAGGGAATAGCATTCCAAGAGTTTCATCAAAGAACGAAAATGAACGAGGAGAAGAGCAGCCAGATCAGCAACCCTTTTTCCCCCCTTGGGGAGAAAATGAGAACTTTGGGAAAGAATGGAGGTGGACATGCAACTGATAAGATAAAAAAAGTATGGATTGATAGACCTTAAGTGGATACACCCCGAAGCAGGCTTTTTCCGACACGGTTGCTTCCGAAAATATTTATACAAAAAGGGAAAGTAGATCGGGAAAGAAACCAATTTTGATGAGATGGACGACGTAGAACATACCCTTTATGAAAAAATGAGGAGGCCAGACAGGGGTATGGAGGCTAAAATTTTTTTAATGTACAAAACATGATGAGAAGTTAGGGCAACCCGAAACGACTGAAACTGCGCCTTTTAAAGCTATCGGGAATATGAGACCAAAGAAAAAAAGAACAAAGAAAAAGAAAAAGTTAATGATGAGTCGACCTTAAGCCGATACTTTGGGATTTGGGCCGGAAATATGTTGAAGAAAAAGAAAGCGGATTCCGACATAACATGTTAAGTGAGTAAGAAGGTTTTTGGGTCGACCGGAGTCCAAACTACCCAAAAACGCTAGACAATGATCTGGTGTGCTCAGATATGCATTTAACTTTTCTTAAAAGGTATGAATTCAAAGATTAAAGCTAACGGAAAAAATAGTGCATTGAAAATAAAATTATAACTCAACTTCAGGATTTTCCATCGCGTCTTATTAATAATAAATAGTTTTTAAGCCTTTCATAAAATATATATTAGAGGATATAATCCTCCTACTTCCCCTCGAGCCGTAATATTGCGGTAAAATAAATCTGTTTTTACCCCCTTTAAAAAGGGTAATTTTAATAATATTATAAGAATTTGGTTCATTTCCGAAAACTGATTTAACCTTTTTCGATACAATTACCATTTTTTGCCCCATTAAATGCAATTTTATAATTAAAACCGTATGAAATTCAAAGCCCAAAAAAAGTATTAAAGAGCTAACCAACTTTACATGTTTAAATTCATTTTTTCAGAAAAGGCCCCCAAGGCCACCTATAAAAGGGAATTATCAAAGTTATAAAAAAGTAAAAGAACGGGATCTTTTTAAATTTCCCCCACTTCGGATACCCCAAACCCGGTTAGTTAGGGAATGTCCATTACTTTCGCCTGTATAAATTATCTTGGGTGAGTTGCAGACCAGTGATTCTTCCGTTTTTGATACATTTAGTAAAAAAAGTATTAATTTTTAGTAACACCAGAATGAAATTCATGAAAAATTTACGTTTTAAAAATTAAATAACAGATAAAGCTAACAATAAATAATTTAAATGCCAATTATGCCAAAGTCCAGTGTTTATTATTACTTTTAGCACAATAAAAAGGTAATGTTAATCCCCCGACAAGACCTATTTTGAAAAAGGAGAACGTTTTTTTTTTAAAAAAAAAAAACGTCAAATTTGAATTATATTTTATTCCCAAGTTTTATTTTTCTATCTTCAAAAATGAAAAAAGGAGGTGAGCCACCGTCTTGGATCACCCGATGTATTATGTATAATTGAAATGCAATGTAAATCAATAATTTTATAAAATATTATGCAAAAATTTTAAAAAACAAAAAAAAAGTAGATAAAACCAAAATAAAAAAGTTTTTTTTGCTTATATTCGTTGCTTCATTTTTGAGGTTCTAAGACACCCGAATCTTTTATCCCAAATGGGACAATTTTTTATGACATCAATAAAAAGAAAGTTATTAGGGGTTTTTAAAAGAATACATCTTTTAATTTTACATACAATTTTATTTAGAACTTTTTATATAAATGTCACAAACGAAAGTTAAAAATAAATGTTTCAGATTTTTTTTTTAAATGCTTTTAGAAAAAAAAATAAAGTTGCATCCTTTTTAAAAATGCTTGCTAAGTTCTTATTCCCCCCGAATCATTGTGGTTAAAAAGGTTTTTTGTTAAAAATGCATATATCTAATTAAGATGCAATAAAACAACTATCATGAAAACATAAATTATGAAAATTTTGTAACTGGTTTGAAAACATCCTGACTTTGAGGAACCATCCCTTTTCCCGATAGATACATCGGTGAAAGAAAAAATAGGGGAGCAGTTGTAGATCAAAACTTACTAAGAAAGTATCAGAAATTATAAAAATTGAATTAAAGATAAAAAAAAATATCATTTGAATAATTGTGCAAAAAATGTTGGGATAGAGTTGTAGATTACTTCCTTTCTATTGTCATTTCACCCAAGAATTGGTCTAAAGCAAAACAAAAATATGACGGGGGGGGAAATAAAGAAAAAAGTAATTTTTTTTAGAAGTTTTGATTTACATGGGACAAAAATTATTTAGTATAATTTTTAAAAAACAATAAGGAAATTATATCCAACATAATGACTCAAAAAAAAACTTTTTATTGGGGCTTTTTTATATTTTTTGAATCTTTTTTTATTTTACATTATATCACACTAACTAGTTGTGTTATATTATTTTTATATCATGAGGCTGGGGAATTTTGATCTTCTTTTTTACAATGTATTTGAAATCTGTAAGTATTAGGAAATGCATACCAAGTTTTATTTAAAATATTCACAGGGTTTCACAGATATTATAAAGAAATATATAGTTTTTCTTAAATCTTTCCCAATCGATTCAAAAGTTAGATCTTTAGGATATAAATTACATAAAAAGTTTTTTTTCTTAAAATAACCCCAAAATATTCCCTAAATGTTTTCGCACTATAGCTTATTTATGTAATGTACCCTCTCTATGTAGGAAAAATCATATTTCGGGTCCCAAGATTCCATGGATAGGACAATAAAGTTTATAGTAACTTTTTAAGTCAGGCCACAGAAAAACAAATCCTGTATAAACAAATATTATTCAAATAAATCTGTGTTGTAAAAATATTAATTTTTAAGTATTTCAAGTAAAATACTTAATTTCTTTTCGAATTTTTGTACACGTTCGTCCAGTAACTGAAAATCAAGATTCTTATAGGTTTATTTTATCGAGGTAATGTTTCAATTATAGCAATATTTTAAAAGAAAATCACTAACGATTTAATGATTTAAAAGTGTGAAAAAACGTAAACACGTAAAACAATAACTCTTTTTCATGTTTTTATAGCATAAAGCAAACGTTAAATACGATAAATTCATTGCATGGTACTGTTAAAGCAAAATGAAACAAATCCATCAAAAATGCGAGATTTGTACCAAGGAATTTAAGTAAAGTTTACCTAGTTCACTTATATAAATAATAAAATATCAAATTTAATGAGTCTTAAAGATTGGATCAATAGGTATGTCATTGTAAATCGATGCAGATAATTTTAGTATATTCTTTTAGTAAAAAATTAAGAAGATGTTAATATTGTTATCTTCTATAATGTGCCAGTAATTTAAAAAATAGTTATTTAGTAAACCAGCGAAAAGCACTATTTTTGTAACGAGCAGATTTCTGCGGAACGAGCGAAGCAAGTTCCGCAAAAGAATGTGTGAGTTTTGAAAAGTAGTGTTTCCCAACGCGTTTTACACAATTTTTTTTCTAATTTTGAATATGATATGGATTCTAATTTTAAGTTTAAAATATAAGAACGAACAAAAAACCTTATTGACGCAGCAGCAATATGTGTGTTACTTTCACTCCAGCTTAATACAATTTTCTACGTGTAACTAGTTATGAAAACTAAGCATATTTGACAGCTAATTAGTATTTTAAAAAAGTGCCACTTTAAATGTTAAAATTAGCAAAAAACAATATTTGACTTTATTTTGACCGATAAATGGGATTTTCTACTTATAGCATTCTAAAAACAATCCATTCTCCATTGATCGTTTTCAAAATATGTCGCTTCTTTTACAGGTATTTTTACTGCTTCTTCTTCAAGCAAGTATTATAATTTCTTTTCGAAACTAGTCGGTCGAAAATCAACACAAGCACGTTCCTTTAAAGAAGTCCCGAAATTTATTATTCAATCTCAGAAGGCTCGTGAGTTTGAACGGCGATTTTTTCTTTACAAAAAGGTGTTAATGAACTACCTTTTATTTTACTTTGGAAATAATTAAACATTACAATACTTGGGCTTTGTGGCCTTTATTGACATGTGTGAAAGAGAAAATACCAACTCTATAAGATCACCTGTCTAATTTTGACGTAGATATTACCATTTTCTCACAATAACGGTATTTTTACCATTCATCATATTTTTGGCTACAAGTTTCGTCTATCCACCATTGTTATTTAATTTCTCTTCTTATTTTAAATGACATTATTAGAATATCAAGTTATTAAACTAAACGTGACGTTATTTTTAAAAGGCAATTAACACATGTCATTTTTAAGAGGTGTTTCTTATCAACTTAAGCCAACCCTCTAAGCGTGATTTGGGAAGTTAGTCCAGGGTAAAGAAGTTATTTCTTCTAAAGGACTTTACTTAATGGATAAGGTAATAAATTTGTGTCAAATTTAATATTTAACAAAGTAACATTCATTGTCGCATTTGTCGAAAGTTGTATCCATCTGATTTTGACCAAATTTAGAGCATGAGGTTTTTAAGTTGATCACGAATTTAAAAGGTTTTTTTAAGTTTTATTTTACAATAGTCAAAATGTTCTTTTAGGTTATTTTACATAAACAATTATTTAAAGAATTTGCTATATAATACATTAGTATAAGTCATGCAGTAAGTGCCAATATTTACATCGAATTCCAAAAGAAAATCAAATTGACAGATAGTCAGTGGTTGGGAAACTCATACAGAAAATGAACGACAGCTTGAGTCACGTGGAAGGATTCCTCGATATAACCTGATCGGAGCAACATACCACAAAACGCACGGTGTTATATAGGTTCGTAGCAATACGTTGAAAATGTCTCGCCTGTAATGCAACCATTATTATTGTGCATACAATGATAACTGCATGTATGTTGGTAAAACCAATGAAGCTTACCAACATCTACAAGCCTCCTGCAATGTGGCCAAAATTCATTACGCAGGTCTTTTCCATCTTGCTGTGGCAATTCGGGTGACTTTAATAGCTATCATGTGCTATGGAAGTATCGTGAAACTGACCCTAATGGCGAAATGTTAGTACAATGGGAGGACAATAACTTGCACCTCATATTTGACCCTAAAGATCGTAACACTTTTAAATCGGCGGCTTGGAAATGCGAATAAAACCCTGATTTCTGCTTTGTCTCATCAGACAATAATGAACGACTACTTCGAACTACTCGCCAAGTCCTTAATGACTTTCCTCACAGCCAGCACCGCCCAATACTTATTGAGATCGGAATAAATATTACCCTAATAACCTCATTTCCGCGTCCTAGCTGAAACTTTGATAAAGCAGACTGGGTATCTTTTTCTGAAAGATTAGATAAGTGCCTAGGATGGATTTCACCTACGTTCGACAACTACAGGAGATTTACTAGGGCAATCATAGCCACAGCCAAAAAGTGCATGCCAAGGGAATATCGCAAGATGTATATTCCGGGTTGGAGCAGGACGAGAGAGAAACTATACCAACAGTACTTAGAATCGAGCGATCCAGAAATAGCCGATAAAATACTTCATAGCCTTGATGCACCTAGACGCGAAAAATCGATGAATACCGTTGAGCATCTCGATTTCTCTAAATTCAGCAGACAAGCCTGGTCCTTGCTGAGAAAGGTTGGGGGAGGCTACTGCATTGCTCGAGAGAACATTCCCGTTACACCATATACTGTTGCATTACATATAGTTAACACATCCAGAGCGCCTAGAGACCGTGGACATACAATAGAAATAAAACGTAAGCTTAGAACTCTTAAATCTAATTGTGCAAAGAAAACACCTTATTTAAGGCCGTTCTCTGTAGAAGAGATTACAGCTACTTGTAAGCAAATTAAAGCAGGACAAGCCCCTGAAATTAATGGAATTCATCCTGAATTTATTTTACACAACGGCAAATATACACGAAAGTGGCTCGCTTGCTTCTCCACAGGTATTCTAAATAAAGGCGGTATACCCTCGGAACTTAAGCGGGTGAAAATCATAAGCATCCTAAAGCCTGGAAAACCTAACAATAAGCCAGAGAGCTACTGACCTATCTCGCTGCTAAGTGGAATCTACAAACTGCTAGAGCGACTTATCTACAACACAATAAGCTCAAGAATTCTATCTATCTAATAATCGGTACCCTGATAAAGCAGACCAGCTTTTGACCAAACAGAAGCTGCGCTGACCAGGTTCTAGCTCTGACAGCTTTCATTAAGGCTGGATTTCAAAGACAGTTAAAAACATCAGCTGTATTCATTGATCTTATAATACAGTTTGGAGGCATGGTATGGTATATAAGTTTGCACGGAAGATATCTTGCCTAAAGACAGTAAAGCTAATTAAGGATATGCTTAGTAACAAAACGTTCATGGTTATCTTAGGTAACTCCTAAAGTAAAATAATAAAGCTGAACAACGGTTTACCTCAAGGATCGGTATTGGCACCACTCCTTTTCAGTCTTTATATGGCCGATATGCCTGGAACAGTATCAAGGAGATTTGGATATGCAGACGACTGGGCGCCTCATATCAGGCACTATCAAATCTACCCCAGTCGACTGGTTGCTTGTTTTGAGTCATATACCACCTCCAGACCTCCGAAGGCAAGATGCGCTTTTAAGGAAATACAGAAAAATAGTGCATGACTCCGAACTCCCAGCCAATTCTGATATGAATGACCTGCGAATAAACTGCACCCCCCTCTGAGGGAAGCTAGTTTACTTCTCGCTAAAGATTTCAACATCACCGAAGCCTGAAAAGAGAGATGGAAGAGAAATTCACCAGCCGAAAGCCTGATGATACCGTGCATAACGGAGAAGCCCCCGGGTTTTGACCTACCACAAAAAACTTGATGAGCATTAAACCGAATCCGAGCCATGGTATATGCAAAGATTCCCTATTGAAATGGGGGAAAACCGAATCCCCACAGTGTACCTGCAGCGTCGATAGACAAACCGTCAGGCACCTTGTGGAAGAGTGTCCACTAAGATCGTACGATAGCGTCCCGACTGATTTCCTGTTAGCAACTGAAAATAAAATAGAATATATTAATAGGTAGGTAGGTAGGTTTGAAGTGAGTGGGTATAACACCCTTCCACCGCGACCGATCGGTCTATTTCGGCTCACACCCTTTTATATTTCTCCCACTAGGTCCAGACTCCTAATAACTCTAATGATCCTGTTGGGAGAGAGATCTTTCACCTCCCAAGGCAAAAAGGTGTCATTGCCGAGGATTGCGAATCTTAGTCGTGCCAGTGCTGTACACGAACACAGTATGTGTTCTGCCGATTCGTCCCCCTCCATGCACATGCGGCACTCGGCGTCTTCCGCTAGGCCGATCTTGTGCATGTGGTATTTTAATCTGCAGTGTCCCGTGTACAGTCCCACTAGAGTTTTAAGGTGTACCCTTGATTGCTCCAGTAGTTTGACAGTATATTGTTCGTTCGGTGGGCTTATGAAGGCCTTCGAGTGTCTGAGACCCGAAAGTCCATTCCAATACCGAAGATTTTCTCTTTGTGTCCAAGCTGATATGAACTGCTTGGCCATTCCATAAGATATACCGATGACCGGTTCCGGCCCTGTAAATTTTGTTTCCACCCCCCTCTTGGCAAGGAGGTCTGCGGATTCATTACCCTCTAGGCCGGTGTGTAGGTATCCACAGTAGTGTAACCTTATTGTTTTGACCCAGTTTGGTCAGCGCATCCTTGCAATTCCAGACGGTTTTCGAATTGCACCGGCTGGATTCAAGAGCTTTAAGAGCTGCTCGACTATCGGAGAATATTTTAACTGTGCAGTGCCGATCAACCAGAGATCTAGCACACATCTCAATAGCAAATACCTCCGCTTGAAATATGGTTGTCAGAGTGCCCAGGCTAAAGGAAAACTCTGCCCTCGGCCTCTGTCCATATATTCCAGCTCCAACACCGTCCTTGGTTTTGGAGCCATCGGTGTACCAACAGATGTCAGCCCGGAGCAGGTCGGTCGTTTTTCGACTCCAGTCCTCCCTTTGTGGGTAGACTACACTGTAGGGCCGGTTGTAATTGGTTGCTGTAGGCATTATGTCTGAGGGCATTCCCAGTCTGTCACAGGTCAGGACATTCCTGAGGGGACTGGTGCTCTCCATATGACACGTCTGCGGTTTGTTACTGACCACTTGCTAGAGTCTGTAGGTTGCCCACCTTGCCTCTCTCTCCAGGTAAATATGCAGAGGAGGCAGTCCTAGGAGGGCTTCCATGGCCGCCGTTGGTGTCGAGCGTAGCGCGCCCGTGATCATTAGGCAGGCCTGTCCCTGTAGGCTAGATAGCTTTGCCACAGAGCCATACGTGATCATTCGTCTTTTGACTGTCACGTATAGCCAGTACATCTGTTTTGGTTGCACGCCCCAGGATTTTCCACAGATCCTGCGGCATGTCCAAAAAGATAGGGACGCCTTACGGGTGACTTTTTCTAGATGCGAATTCCAACTAAGAGTGCTATCTAGGATCAATCCTAGATATTTAGCTTCTTTTGCAATATACTATTAACTTAGATGTACGTTTGTGACCAATGTTTATGATTGTATTCGTTCTATATACTGCATTTTATGTTTATATACATGTTTACATATATGTTTCATTTATTTTTAAGATGTGTATAAGCCATACGATAAATAAGTAAATAAATTAAAAGAAAAAGTGATTTTAAATATCTCAATACTAAAAAAATCTCATTTGTTACAAACTTTTTTGACCCCCTGTATATTTAACAAACAGACGAACAAATATGATAACTTCTTATCTAAGTCTGTAATTAAAAATATTAAGAATTAAAAAAAAACACTCTAAATTAGAGATAATATTATTTATGTTCCCAAACTTTAATTTAATTTTGGGCCAAAACTAAATTTAATACATTTATTTAAATTGTAGATAACATAGCTTCATTTACATGCCATATTGGGAGAAAATACAAGAATTGTGTTAAACGGATGTAGGGGAATGAGATGGCAATCGTTTTGTTCTTGGAATTTTCTTTTAGGTCAAGTTTGCTTAGCATAACAAATTTCTATTCTTAAGAGTTTAGTTTTATAAAGCAACAATTCTGTTATTTTTTTAAAGAAAAATTTAAATAATTTTTTTTTATACTTAACTTTAATATTTATGGTAAGATTTTAATGACAAGCTCTTTCTTTTTACTTCTAAATATTAAATTATCAAATTAAAAGTGATTCCTTTATATATTAAAATAATATAATAAATTCTAGAGTACATTTTGCACTATTATTATTTAATACTTTGTGGTTTCGCATTGTTAATCAAAAACAAACGGTGTTTTTTGTAATATAATACAGGTAGAAGAGACTGCTTGTATTTTTCTTTCTACAATAAGTCTAAAAAAATAATTTAATAAAAAGCTAAAACTAACGACAAACATTTGTTAATTGCTTATTAATTAAGTCTAAAATTAATGTCTTAAAAAAAGCAGGTAATTTCACTAATTATATACACATAACCAAAGCAATAAACACGGTCTATAAAAGTCTAGATAAATTTAAATTTCTAATTCAAGACTGACCAATATAGCTTAATCCAGTTTACGAGCACTTTTCTTTTTCTTTGTATAGTCCACGAAGACTGAGGCCTTAGTACTTAAGTACTGTGGGAGTGTAAAATGTGGTAAGGGGGAGTTTATTTACACGAGATTTAAATATTTAAAGATTTCGAGATAAAGGGAAAACTTATACGCTAGCCAAAAGAGTTGCCGATAACCAGCAAGTCTAGCGCATGTTCCAAAAGATCCTACTGGGCCCAACCACGACAAGGATGTGTAAACACAGTGGTTGGGAGATACACACAGATTATATAGATTGGAAGAAGAGAAATAAATTCTAATTCGAAAAAAGAATCCAAACTGTTTTTTGCTGCAATTTTGTTTGCATGCAAGTTTATTAAAATTTTTGTAGTTGGAAATGTATTGCTGCAATTTTCTTTGGCAATCAGGTTTACCAACTTACTTAAATTTGTAAACTTTTTTAATTATTTTATATTTTTTTTAAGTAAAAAATGCACAATTTATGTGTTAAGTATTAATAATTTTTAAAACAACGCCCGTCGCTCCTCTAGGTTAAATTAATTTTATTAAAATATTTTAAGGTTCGTACATTAAAATTTGCCGTTAGAAAGGTAATTTAGGTAAAAATGTATTATTTAATAAAAGGTTAAAAAATGTAAATTTTATATTTTATTTGGTTTAGTATGTTAAGGTTAAAAACATTCCTGTAATATAGAAAAACAAATATCTTGAAACTAGCGCAGGTAAAAAATCTTCTGCATCAAAAAAATTTATTGCTCTAGTCAGGTTTATTGTTTATGTCAAATTTACATACCAGGAACGGTTTTGTATTTGGATATATTTTCACTTAAAATAATTATAGCCATTCATTTAAAATTAAAATTCCTACACTACTATTGGATAGCATATCTATAAGGTGGTAGTTCCAGAACATGTTTGAATATTTTGTTTATTTAAAATTTCCTGATTTTCTTCATTAATGGAAAAACTTGATGACAAGCAATTTAGTGTAGTGTGCCAATCGGGGTCTTTCTAATAGCCCCGTTCACATTAAATATAAATAAAATAAAATAATTTTTCTAATCGTCCCAGACATTAAATATGAAAAACTGCTTTAACAGAATAACCATGACCGCCCTTTCGCCGATTCCGAGGGTCAGAATGGGCGGTCATGGTTACTTGTTAGTTAGGGCAGTTTTAATAAAAAAATATTGAAACATATTTTTGGAGCTCCCACCGGATTTATTATATGGTATCCAAATAAGTAGCCTGTAAAGAAATTTTTAAAAATCTTTAAAACAGCCAAACAGCGATATCGGAATAATTACCAAATAAAATATGTCCATAAATGGTACAAGGATTTTTTTTAATCCAGAATCAAAGACCCAAAAGTGTAGAGAAAAAGCAGAACGTAATGTATGTTACAATAAAATATAGGTATGTGATACATTATACACTTGAAACTATAGCTAAAAACTAACCAGAACGTTGATCTGGTTCATGATTGTGAGTTAACTCACCGGTCTGTAATTCGGCACCAACAGTATACAATTTGCTAAACACTTAAATTTTTTCTTGACTACGCACTTTTACCCTCTTTAATCTCTAGTAACCACCAGGACATTACCTCGGCCGAAATTACCTATGTCATTAGATGGTCCCTTTGCTTTGGCCAGTAGGCGAGGGATTAGGCCGAAATTACGCCGCCGTTGTATTTGTATAATTTGGGTTGAGTATAATCATTTATATTTGTGTTCCCGTAGTGAGAGTTAGTCTGTGCTGTTTAATAATTTTGTGAAAAATGTTTCGTCCTTGGGAAACTGCAACAGCGGCGCCCTGTGTTACTGTTCCTGTTCGACGACGAGTTTTATCCCTTGATGCCAAAGAAATCGTCAGACATGTTCATCAGAAGCTGGTCCAAAGGGGTTGGGCTTTTACTCCTGCTGTAAGAGAAACCAGCGATTTGACAGGGATACCGGAATCATCAGTGAGAGTTCACATTTCGAGGCCAATTCATCCGAGACGAAAACGAAACGATAGTGGTGTTTCCAGAACCACTGATGACGGTGATAAAGATTTGATAAGAAGAACTATCTACTGTATGTACGAAGAAAACTTGGTGCCTACTATCAGATCATTGTAAACAAGACTAAGGAGCTCCACTGAGATAAGGATATCAATTGGAAACCTATGGACACTTTTATCCAAACTAGGTTTCAAATACTGCAAAATTGACAAAAGGCAAGTTATTATGGAATCCCAACGGATTAGGCAATGGCGTTTTGAATATTTGACTGCCATAAGTGATTACAGGTCTCTACAAAGACCAATAATCTATTTGGATGAGACCTGGTATGATACCCACGATACGCCGGCAAAAGGATGGACCGATGGAACAGTGCGATGCCAATCAAAAGCTCCATCGAACAAAGGAAAACGGATCACGATTATTCATGCTGGATCAGAAGATGGTTGGATTCCAAACAGTTTGGGACTTTCGGCGAAGAACATTCCAGATTCGTCGTTGGATTACCACCAAGATACTACAGCCGAATTGTTCGAAGATTGGTTCGAAAACACTTTACTGCCAAATATTCCCCGCATAGTGTCATAGTTATGGACAATGCCAGTTACCATAGTCGCCAATTGAAGAAGGTTCCAGGCTCTTCAAATACAAAAGCGGAAATCCAGGAATTTATGCTCCAAAACAACATCTACTTTGAAGAAGGATATAAAAAACGCAGCTTTTAGAGGTTCTAAGGGCATTTAACATACAGAAGACATATGTATGTGACACAATTGCAAGCATCCAGGACATACAGTTCTTCGTCTTCCTCCTTACTACTGCGTATTCAACCCGATTGAGCATATGTGGAGAAAACTAAAGAACAAAGTCCGGACCCAAAATACTACACCTACATTATGTCCTTCTGTAATTGCATTAATCCGGCAAAAATATAGATGACCCAGACGCTGATTGTTGGAAAAGAACAATAAACCATGTTATAAAAGTGGAGGATTCATACAGGGCATTTCATACTAACATAGAACCCTTATAATTAATGTAGACGACGATAGTGATAGTGAAACTGAATTGATATATTGAAAATATATGAAATTGAACTAACATATTATATTCCTTATAGCTTTAATTTTAATTGACAAAATTTATTATATGTATTTAAATTTTATATCGATATTTAAATGTTATTATAAAATAATAATTTATTGTTATAATGTAGACGACACTGACAGTGAAACTGAACTAAATTTTATTTTAATGTAAATTTAATTTATATTAAAATTTTTATTAAATTTTATTGTGAATATCCTTTAATATGCGATTCTATTAAAAATTATTTTTGCAAATTTAATCCTGACCTGCATTCTTTACCCAAACTTGCCAATACCTGAGATATTTTTACCTAAGAAGTTTATTATCACCATCAGTCCCCTTTATTGTAGGCACTATATTGTTGAACACACTTTACAAATGGAGTTTTGCAAAGAAAAATTATATCGGATTAAAAGAAAAATAGAGGACAGGAGGTTTAATATAAAAAGAAGAAACTATAAAGATTATAAAAAAATCTGGATATATTATAGAATGTACACCTTAATAAATTGTTGTAATATTTCAAACTTATAAAGTAAGTAAATAAAAAAAATGGCATCATTATTGTCTAATTATATGAAAGCTGCCATGTACCGGGAAGTTTCCACTTATTTATTTTACGTGTGCATGCTCATGTGAATGAAAAATTTTCAGAAAATTTGCTGGTTACCATAGTAACAATGTCGAAATAAAGCATCTGACTGGTTAAAAATGACTGGTATAAAATTTTCTAAATAATTTGTTTCCCATATCATAAAATTAAAAACATTTTAGTACTAAGGAGCGCCTTACAGACAAGACCCCGAAAGTATGATAAAAAAATACCAGCGAGCTCGTCGCATACAATTTATTTTGATTTAAAACCTTGTAAATAGTCACAAGCCAAATATGTTTGTTAAAAAAAATAGTTTTTGCCTTATTACCATTTAAAATTCATGTTTGCCCCTTTAAATCTGACGTCAGACTTAAACAGCTTGTGACGTCACAAGGTCTGAGTTCCAATATTGGTATTTCTTTGCTTGTTTCCTTTATTTTATTTAAAGCAAAAACGGAAAATCCATACGCGTTTCTTTATCTTGATTTAAGATAAATCGGTTTTAAGTCAGTTAAGTATGTAACATAATAAATGAAAAAAATATTTACACATAGATTTTGACCATCGCAATTATCACAAAAAAAATTACAGAAGACAGCTTAAAGCTCTAAAATCTGTTCATTCTGGTTTAAGAAAAAAACACCTGGTAAGTAATATATTATATGATTACAGACTTTTTGAATTAATCCAACACATTTTGTTCAGGTGTTTTTGTCCAACGTGTGTTCTCTTTTTAAATAAACAACTAACACTTATCTGCTGATAGAAAACTCAAAGTGTTTCCATATCTGTATTAGCTTCGCTTACAATTCTTTTTACTCCTCTCTCACCCAGGATATAAATTGGCACTTAGCCGCGGTGACCTGTGTCGGGGAGGCATTATGAATATGTGTGGTTATCAGTCAATATCGTTTGGTGGTCAACTTTTTATATTTAAATTCTAAATGCTTTGTTATAAAATATTTTATTAAAGATATTTAGCAGAAGTATTATTTAAGTGTAAGGGTTATTTTTGGCAAATAAAAAAAATACTTGTCAGATGTAAAAAAAGATCGCTTGTACATTTCCTATAGAACAGATATATTTTATGTACTAACAGAGTGTATGGAATCATTTGACCCATAAAAACTTGCCGATCACCTAAGAAAAATCTCAAAAATTGTTTTAAAAGTCAAAAACTTTTTATGGTTTCGCTGAAAAGTCAGTCATATAAGAAATAAACTTAATAATGAAAATTTAACAATAAATAAAATTGACTTTTGCATAATTTTAACTTCTAAGTTTATTTTAGATTTTAAAAATGGTATTAAACGAACGTCAAAAAGTTATTTTGATTTTTAAAGAGTTTTTGAAGTTTTTTTGGTGATCTGCAAGTTTTTAAGGGTCAATTGACTTTGTGTACCCTGTTAGTGCATGTATCCATATCCGAAGATTTGGATTAAAGAGGTTCTTGCTTGAATAATTGGTGAGTAATCCAAAGAATATTTTATATGAAGTTTTAGGCCAGTTTAATATTTATAATATTGTTTAAGGTATGTTTTAACAGCTGTTTCAGTCTACGCCTTTTTAATATTTCATATTTAAATGCGCTTAAGGTTGACGATTTCTAAATTACATTTTGTAACCTCTGAATTGCAGTTTAGGCAGGTATAGTCGTATTTAAAGAGATTTGGCAAGTACAAGCAGAAAACTGTTTTCCTTACATTTCATTGGACAGGTTTAAAACAGTCTCGTAGAAACGTAACCTAAATTTTAGTATGTTGATTAATAAAGTAAGTTCTTGCAAGGTAAATTTTAATTAATATTTTATAAGTTTTACATTTTCCTAAAATGGAAAATTTAATTTAATTTTAAAAACAATAACGATATTTTAGAATTATGCTGCGTTTAATTTATTTACTTGAATTTGCGGTAAATTGAAACATCTTGTAGAATCAAAATATACATCAAAAAGTCCTTGATATTAATAAATCAATTTAAAGTAAACAACTCATTTGTTAATAGAAATGAAAAATAATTAACGTTTTTATTTATTTATATTCAACATAGAGTTATTCTATATTAATCATATGTATATTCTTAAAGAATGCATTCAAACATATAATAATAATATTATTGTCTAAAACATTAAAATACCCTAAACTTTGCTAACATTATAAGGTATCCACTAAGTATTTGTTATTCTAAACATTTTTTTTTTAATTAAAAACTAATGCGATTATGGATAAATCTAAAAATGGAGAAAAATATTCCTTTTTTCTGTTTTCAGACATCCAATATTACTGTAGTAACAGCAGCAGCTTGAATTTTCCACCTATTATTAAGGTTGCACATTTGCTTGGTGCGAATATTGGATCTTCGATTAGAAAGGCGTCAAATTAAAATAGGGTTTCAAAGATATTCTCTGTATTTTAACTTAAGTAAAAATACCTGATTTTACCTAACCCATTTTTTCGTCATATAAATCAAATATGAAGAGTTCAACGTTGTTAAATTTTAAAAATTGTTGCAAAAATAAAAAAAGTCCAAAATTTTTATTTTCTTGAGTTTTAAATTTATTGGGAAATAAAGAAATACACAAATTTTGTACGAAATACAAAGTTTCTTTATTTCCTACATTTTTACGTGCACACAACCAAAATCAATTTTTATTTAAATTTAATAATTCTTGTAAGTTTATTAACTAGAATAAAGTTAAATATTAAAAAATATTGTTAAAAGCACGCTATTTAAACTACATATTTTGTTAAAAAAAAAACAAATTTTGAAAATGCAAATCTAAGACCTTTTCAAAATTTGTTTTGTTAAACAAAATATGTAGTATACAGGGTGTCCCAGAATATGTGGGCAATCTCTCGGAATCTAATAAAAACCTAAAAATATTATGACAAGTTTCCATAAACATTTTTCCTATGATGCCTACGGAGATACAGGTACATAACGGACTGTCCTGGAAATCGTTTTTGTTTAAATAACTTTTTAAATACTAGGCGTAATTTAATGTTTTTTTTATATAAAGGTTACTAGATAGGTCTTCTTAAAATAAACCCATTAAATCATATTTGGCTTATTTAGTTTGCCAGGGACGGACTTGCTCTGACACAAGCATTTTTTTAACACTCTGTACGAAAAAGGCTCAACGATATTATTTTTGGATAGCTTTAACCTTAAACTAAAAAATACCATGGTTGGTATTTTGTTAACATTATACAGGGTGTTTACTAATTGTACGTCAATATTTAGCAATTTCTGGGTCCATTTTAACGTCTTAACTTTTGAGATACAGGGTGGTAAAAATTTCAAAAATAAATCATTTATTATTAATATCTGTAATACCACTTTAGATATTTTAATGAAATTTGGCATAAATGTACTATGTATCAAGATGCATTTTTTAGTTTATCACATTTTTTTTTATTTCCACCAGTTGCGTTCGTACAGAATTTGACCTGCCTATTTTGACAAATAAAGAAAAATGTGGTACACTAAAAAATACGTCTTGATACATAGTATATGTATGCCAAATTTCATTAAAATAACTCAAGTGGTATTACAGATATTAATAATAAATGATTTATTTTTAAAAATTTTACCACCCTGTATCTCAACAGTTAAGACGTTTAGGACATACGTTCATACAAAGTTTTATTCCTAAAATGGACCCAAAAATTGCCTCCTTAAATATTGACGTGCAATTAGAAATCACCCTGTAAAATGTTAAAAAAATTACCAAACATAATATTTTATTTCTCGTAAACAGTCGATTTTATCGATTTCAATTAGGAATACCTTTTTTTAGTTTAAGGTTAAAGCTATCCAAAAATAATATTGTTGAGCCTTTACTGTATGATAAAGGCTCAACAATATTATTTTTAGATAGCTTTAACCTTAAACTAAAAAAAAGGTATTCCTAATTGAAATCGATAAAATCGACTGTTTACGAGAAGTAAAATATTATGTTTGGTAATTTTTTTAACATTATACAGGGTGATTTCTAATTGCACGTCAATATTTAAGGTGTTAAAAAATATTATTATTGTGTTAGAGCTAGTCCGCCCCTGGCAAACTAAATAAGCCAAATATGATTTAATGGGTTCATTTTCAAAAGACTTATCTAGTAACCATCACATTAAAAAAATATTAGATTAGGCCTAGTGTTTTTAAAGTTATTAAAAAAAAAACGATTTTCAGTGTCGTTCGTTATGTACCTGTATCTCCGTAGGAAAGGCTCGTAAAAAAAAGTTTATGAGAACTTGTCATAATATTTTTGGGTTTTCTATTAGATTCCGAGAGATTGTCCACATATTTTGGGACACCCTGTATATAGCGTGCTTCCTATTGGCACTTTCTAGCAATGCTGCTGAAACTCTGCGTTTTTTAATCAAAGCTAAATTAAAGTGCAAGACAATAATTACTTTAATTTTAATTAGTAAATAACCATCCTGTATTTTTTAAACAGCAAAGTATCATTTAATAAACAAATTTAGACATTTTACATTTACGCTTATAAGATTCAAATTTTGTTAGAAATAATGAAAGAAAGTATAATTAAAGCTGACAAGAAATTCTTTATATGAGTACGCTAATATTACACCTAAAATCCAGTCTCTCAAAGAAAAAATTTATTTTAAAGTAGCATTTGCTCATGGTTCGCCTCATGTTTTGGTTGCCTCTCCTGATCTACTGCTTCCGTTTGGTTTGCATGTTTACGCTAACGCGCACTTATCAAACAATAAGGTTATCCAGCATGCGTGTTTGAAAATAAGGACCAGTGTCGGACTTAGAAATTTTTATAAATCACTAATTGATTTATATTTATTAAATATATTTTTTCTAATTTTACATTTAAAGTTGAGCTGTTTAAAACTCATTGACGTTGTCAAATATTTTAGTTTTTATAACTAGTTACAAAAAGTAAAATTTTTCGTAACTCGTGATGAAAAGTAAGCTATTTGACAATGTCAATGAGTTTTTAAAAGTTTTTTATTTGTTAAACGTAAATTAAAACGAATTATATCATATTTAAAATTAGAAAAACTATCGTGTAAAACCCGTTGGGAAACAATATTTTTTATAATTTACATTCTTCCGCTCTGCTCGTTACGAGAAATAATGCTTTTTCAAACTGGTCGCACAAATGTTTTTTTTCTATATTTAGGTACTGAATTTTTTTATTTTGCGTTTGTTTACATATATAAAAAGTATTATAAACAATAACGTAACAAAATTATTATTACGAAATTTAAATAGCAAAAGATAGGGGTTAATAAAAGATAGGCTTTGCTTCAAGACCCAGCCTTTGTACCGCCGTGAAACGGTTTTGAAACTGTTAGAATCGATTAAACGCGTGTCTACTTTACACGATTTTATGTCAGTTAGAAAACGAAGTTTAACCGCTTTCTATATATTTAAAGGATTCTGCTTTGTTTGGAGATCAGTAAAGAGATCGTGTAATACACTGTCACGTATCGGCTAGGAATGGAATTATTTGACTGGACTTGCATATGGCCGTACAATAATCGTTTTTGCGAGATTGAAACAAACCTACAATAAAAAAAAAACATTTTGGTCCAAATAACGTTAAATATTTTTTTGCTTAGACTTATATGTTTTCGATAGCGATTATAAGATATTGTAAACATCTTTAATGTATTTATACAAAACGAGCATACATTTACTAGAGGCAGCCTTGCCGATTGGCAGTGCGAATAAGCGTGGGATAAAGAAAAAAGAATCAAGGTATAACCTTTCTCCGTGGCTCCAACGTCTCGATTGATCGACGAGGAAAAGTCGACTAATCAGCACGCAGAGTGGAGTATATATTTCTCTTTACCGACCAATGAGCACGTTGGAGGGAGAGAGAAAGGTTATACTGCCATTCTTTCTTTCTCGCACAAATATTCGCTTTTCAAGCGAACCACCAAAAAACAGTTAAGAAATTTTTTAAGACGAAAGAAATGTATTAATCCTACCACTAAACCCAAAATAAGTCGATAAAACAGTAAAACTCGTTTAGAATTTATAATTATATAGAAATTCTTTCACAAGCGGCCAGTACGGAACTGGCCGGCGACAAACGTGTAAATAAAATCGATCTGTCGGTCCGTTCTGCGCGTGATTTAAGACTCTAAGCGATAACTACCGCCACAGCGCACGGCACGCCCATAAAATCTAACTTTTGAACTGCGCATCCGATATCCTTTGCCGGTCCATATGAAAGTCAGTGGTCTGGACCTAATTAGGAGGTCGTCCGAATAATAAAGCACACTGACTACCACGAGGGCGACTTAATAATGATATAGAAAAAGACCTTTATATATCAACTGAGGATATTGTAGAAGTTGTATAATTGTAAACATACATATGTATTTTCTTTAATCGTTAACTTGGTCTTTTATTAAATTTAACACACCCCGTATTAAAATTAAAATTTCAAATAAATAATTTTATGGCATAACAAGTTCAATACATGTCTATCGAGTATAAATTGACACTATACACGCGCAAATGATAAACCTGGTTTTACTACTGTAATCAGAGAGTAGCCATATTTATTATTGGTAATACATTCATGGTGTAGTATCAATGCAGTCCAATCATCAGCATGCATAATCAATTATGGAAACAGCATCCAAAGCCCTTGTGACCAACATAGTAATACAGCATCCTTTTTTTCGATGTATTAAAAATTTAAAAAAGTATCAACTTTTAACCTTTCAATGAATTTGTCCTAACTATAAATACTGGTAATCAGCTAAGACAAAATACTGACTATATTTTACAAATATTTATTTATAGGGTTAAAATTAAACTTACAGGGTTAAAATAAAAAAGTATAAAATAGATAGCATAAATACTAAACGTGTTATGGATTTAAAAGTATTTAATAAGCAAAAAAATCCTACATATAACCCTAACTATTCTAATCTACTATGTGTAAATATTATACTATATTAAATCGAGGAAAGTAGTTTTTTTAATCACTAAGGAAAAACACATTTCTTAATGACTTGCAGTTTGAATAATATAAAAGGAAAGTTGTGGATAAAGCTTTTTTTTAAATTACCAGAAAAAAACTATCTTTAATAATAAAAACTACAAAAAAGGGTTTAGATAAATGTTAATTTGCTTTCTATATGTGTTGCTGTTGTTATTATTATAAATAATATAATGTCTGTAAAGTCTCTTTATACTGTGAATGTATGAGCACTGTATGCAGTATTCTTTTTCCTTTGCTTTATATGTCATGGTTTTGTATTGTCTGTCTTAAAGTATATCGCTATGGCTTTTGACGGACAATACTCCAATAAACCTTTAACGATTTTATTATCCCTTGGTATTGGGTAAAACCAATATTTTATAATGGCAGGGGTGGGCCAGGTATTTATTAAGTATTGACCATTGGGTATATAAATATTTCGGCTAATATTTTAGTGGCAGTTTTGAACAACCGTTTTCACTGTGCAACTTGAATCAGTAGAGGACTAATTAAAAAAGAAGCTTTAAAAGAAACCTATCTACTTACAAAAATTCCAATATTATCGATAAGGGATATTATTATTAGTGAAGAATTAATTTAATACCTACTGATCCGCAGTTTTATTGTTGTCGGCAGGTATAGTCCATAAATGAAGGCAAAAGCTAACACAAAATTTAACTACGGTAAGTACTGTTTGTGCTTAAACGGCCAGTACGCAGTCTAGTCTAAGCCTACCATCAAATAAACAAAAATTATCGTTTTTAGAGTTTAAGCAATCTGAAAACCTAGACTTGTGATACATCAATGAAAATTTCTTGAAAGCTCTTTTCAAAATGTAAAAAACAATATGGCGTTCGTATGAAAATAAGGTAAATATTCAAAAAAAATAAAGTTAGAATTTTTTTTTACTTAAATTAAATTATTTTTAAAAAGTGTTCTAATAATGTGTACTTAAAACCTAAAATGGTGGGGTTTGAGAGGCAAAAATTAAAATGCACCATTTGGTTTTCTTAATTTACCATAAATGATAAATAAAATCTGAAAAAACAGATTAATTTTTACTAAATTGTCCAAAACTATCCTTATTTAACCAACACTGTAGCTCTAATGGTTCCCGAGATACCAATACATGTAGGCCCAATTTGGGACACACTGTATATTTAAATGGCTCGGAAAACAAGTAATCGAAAAGTATGGTTAAAAATCTGCTTAGTCTTGACAAAGTCAGGACTACAGATGGCGAAAACATCATGTGCGACATAAAATATATGTCAAAATAGTATTATAAATTGGCACATTGAAAAAAAGGCCAATTTTTTATTAAAAAGTGGATTCGAAAAAAGAACACCAACATATCATATTTTGTTCGGAAAACCTGCAAAGAAAATTTGACGAACCCGTGTTGAGTGATATTAGATCTGGTACACTTAATTTACTAATAATTAACACTATTATAAACATATAATTCTTAAAAAATAAAATATCGAAAATTAAAAATAAACTTTTAGAAGCTCTATCATCAGAAGAGTTTCAAAAGTGTTTAGATAATATACCTAGAGATTACGAAAAGCTTTTTACAAAAATCAAACCAAAAATAAATGTTAAATTGATTTTTAAATTTTAAAAACAAACATTAGCTAATGTCAGAAGAATAATATAAAAGACAATTGGCTTGAAAATCTGACAAACATGGAAATTCCTGATTATGCTGTTGATATACTTAGTTTGAGATCCAATTTTGCATTTTCAATTACAAACTCAAATAAACTTTTCATTCCTAAAATTATTTCATCTGTTGAAGTCTCAATGGAAAACCTTAATTATGATATAAAAGCAAATATTAGAGCAAACAGTTGCAACACTCTTAAAATTTATAAAAGCAAATTAAATTTTAATCATATTTAAACAAAAAATAACATATATAAGTGACAAAGACTTCTGCAAAAAAATATCATAACAAAATCGTTTTTTAAAATACATTTAAATTACAAGGTACTAATGCTGGATAAATTAAATAAAGCTGATATTATAACGTTAGACAAATATGATAAAAAATGAAACTACTTTTAAATGATACCAGCACATATAAGAAAATATACAGCGACCCAAATAATATGTTCTGCAGCACCTAACACTGCCAAAAATCTAAAAATTTATAACGCTCAAGATTCAAAATCTACGGTTTACCAAAATAATAGGTATTCTAATTCACCCTATTGTATCTTGTATACAATTCACACAAAATATTGTATTTAAATTTCTTAAAAATACTAAAAATTCATAATAAATAAAATCATTACCTACATTAAACACATGGGATTTTAAAGAAAAAATGAACAATATTCATATGCCTAATGACCACATTCTCATATCTTTATGTGGTTTTTCTTTATACAAATATGCCAATAAAAACAGTTAAGAAAAAACGGAAGAAAATCAAAAATTACACAGACATACTTTTTCATATATGACGTAACACAACAAAAACAGGCTATAAACAAAGCTAAAGATATTCCCATAAACAATAGTTACCCAAAAAATTTATGAATACCATATTTATTACAAATTTTGCGGTTTAATTAAATTGATTACGAATTTATTAATAACGATTTCAAGACAACCAGTATTCCGACATCTGATAAAAACTGAAAAAAAAATGTATGGTTTATAATACAATAATTAATATAAAGTAAGTTTAACCAACTTAAGTACTATTATATTTATATAATAACAAGTAAATCTGGATAGTTTGTAACATTAAAATGGTAGTAAAAAAATGCTAAATGATAATGCCAATTTTTTTTGAGAGCAAAAAAAAAAACCTGGGTTTATTTTTGTAAATTTTACTCCGGTATTGTTATCGGTTAATAAAATATATAAAGGTATAACATGTTAATTTAGCCTATTTAAGTCTTTTCTGAAATTTAAATAGTAGTACAGGGTCTTCATTAATGTTTTTAAACCACGTGCCCAAAAAAAGTTGGGGTTGCCTATTTAGGGGTTTTAAAAAATTTAATAAAAACCCTAGAATAGTCGGGGGGGCCCATTTTAAAATCGATTTTTTAAATGTCAAAAATTTTTTTTTTAAGGTTAGTTTTACCATGACTCATTTTTTAATTTGTAATTAACCCCAATTTTCCAAGTTATTACAGCCTTTTGGAAATTTTTTGTTGCATTTATTTTGAGTCTTTGTTTGCAATAATTTAATTTGTAGATTTGGGAAAAAAATTCTAGAAAAGGGGGGGTTTTTTGGGAAAGGTTTAATGTTTTTGTTTCGATTGAAACGTCTACAAATTTTGTGAAAAAAAATTTTGGGAAAAAAAACCCCCACGGAAAAAATCATTTTTAAAAATTTTTTGGGTTTGAAATTTTAAAAAGTTAACTAGGTAAATAATGAAAAAATAAAAATATGGGGGGTTTTAAATGTTTGAGATTGAAGGGCCGGGGCACCGGTGCCCTGGGGAAAACGGGTTAGTGGTTTTTTAGCAGTTGGACCAACATTACAGGATATGTTGAAAAACTTTAGAAGACGACGTTTACCCATCCGCGCCCCGGACCCCCCCCTTTTCAATATAAGAGTGTTCAACCCTCAAAAAACCCCCCAAAAAAAAATTCCCCCTTTTGCACCATTATTTACCTATTATAATTTTTTATAGTTAAATTTTAAGATGTTGGAAAAAAGCTTTTTTTTAACAAAAATGCAGTTATTTATTTCCCCTTAAATACATTTGTTTTACAAAGTTTCTATATGTTTATACAATTTAATCGAAACCGCATTTGAACCTCTTCTCCCCAAAAAAACCCCATAAGACCTATTTTGGTGCCATTTTTATATTTGGGGTTTGGAAGATCCGTTAATATTTTTTTATCCTTTGGGGTTTTATAATTTAAACTTAATAAAAATTCAAGTCACATTAACTTTAGTTTTTCACAGTTTATTCATATTTTTAAATAAAACTATTGATTAAAAAAGATGGACATGACTTAGATTTATTTTTTCATTATTAATAAATTACATTACCTAAGTTACATAATAAAAAAAATTTGGAGAATTATTAATGAAAAGAAATTAAGAAAAAACAATGAAAAAAATTTTCCCAATTATTTTTAAGGGGAAAAAACCAGCCTTTTAGAGAAAAAGTACGGGTTAAAAATCATTCAAGGTTAAAAATTCGTAATACTGTGACCTTATAGGGGTGATTTAAGTTTTTTGGGTTTGTGCTTTTGGGAAGAAAAAAAAACATTTTAAAAAAAAAAAAGGGACTGAAAATTAATTTAATTTTTTTTTAAAAAATCTTTACCGGGCGAGAGACAACTTTCCACTGATTTCTTGGAATGTGCCCCTTTTTCGAGCATGTATATCAAGAACAGGTTCTGTAAGCAGGTGGCCCCCTTGGGCTTTCCCCTTTCAAACAATTTTGTTTTCAAAATTGATTAAACATGTCTGTGATGGAAAATGTTTCGTACCAACAAATTGTCGGAAACCTTTTTCAAACTGTCCATGCAACTTTAAAAATATGACCAATTCCCTCCTCATTTGAGTTGCCCTTTTTAAAAAATTTCCTTAAAAGGCATCTTGTTCCCCGTCCAATTTTAAACATTTTTAAAAAAAAAAACTTTTTTTAAAAATAATAAAAAACACATGAACTTACCTTTAAAAAACGAAAATTAGTTCTGAAAAAACTATTTTTTTGGGGTTTGTTTTCAAACATAATTTGATCAAAAAAATAAAACTTTTCCAAAAAAAAATTCCAAAAACCAAAACCCTAACCCAAAATTCTTCAGTAGTGTCAGTCAAGTTTTCTGTCAAAAAACTTGTTGTTGCCAAACCCCAAATTTTTTTCCCCATGGTGTGTTCTTTAACCACTAACTTACTGATTCTGATTTTTTGGGAATTTTTTAAACTTTAAATTTTATAACAGAAAATGATTTACACATTTTTTTGTTCGGGTTTAGAAGTGGTAAATTGTCCGAAAAAAAAAAGTCTCAAAAAAATTTTGAACTTTTTTTTCCTCGGGAACTTTAAAAAGGAAAAAACCCAGGGGGACAAAACCAAAAGCGTGGTCACGTGGTTTACAAACAAATGAAGGCACTGTATAATACCCAATTGCATTACTATATTGCGATAGTGTGCTGTCCAATCGCATTTTTTACGAAAATCCTAATATCCTAGGTTTAGTTGCTTTGAGTTGGTAAATATAGATTTTCTTTATTCTTGGTGAATTTCTTTGTAAAATTATAATAATGCTTTATATTCTCTTGGAAAACTACTTTGAAACAAACTTATCTGTTAAAGAGTAAAGCTATATTTCACAAACTTAAACAATAGGTTCAAAATTTAGCTGGACTTTAAATGCACGTCTAATAATATTATTTTAAAATACCAGCCCTTTTGTTTTAAAAAAATATGAAGTAATAACATTCTTAACACCGCATATATTTTCCTAATAAAATTTGTTTAAAAATATTAAGTTGAATTCTTGATTAATTAGGACACTAATTTATATTTTTTAGATTTAGTAAACAAACGAAAGTTAACATTATGTAAAACTTAAAGTTTCCTGCAAAATTTAATGTTACAAAATAGTTTATACATTAAGAATAGTAAAATTATTTTCATAATGCTTATTTGCTTATTATAAAATAAGTAAGGTAAAATACCCGGTGCCCACGACATAACTAGCAAGACTGTCATTTTCTTCAGAAGTGTAATGCTATTTTAAAATTATAGTGGGGTTCATGGCTTAAAATTTGTTTTATTTAAATACTTTCGTGGCACTTTCGGTTTAGCCGGATATGCTACCAAGTTTGCTATTTTTAATGAAACACACATATTAAAAATAAAAGATTATACAGGTAATTTTAAGAAAATATATGAGCCACACCTATACCTATTTTAACCTAGTTTTCGATAGAATGACGTTGGAAAATGTCATAATAGACGCGATTTGTATCTTTTAGTTAAAAAACAAGAAAGGGTGAAAAAAAATTAATGTGGTTTTGTGAACTTATTTAATGGAACTTATTTACTAATGTCGTAAAACAAATGCCGTTTTTTCTACTTTCGAAGATAAACAATATCAATAATTTAAGCCTTAAAGGTAATTTTAACACCTATTTCTCAAAAATCTAAAATGTCTTTATGAACATTTTTAAAACTAACCAAAGATCAAATATTTAAAACATTGAGGTCAAATACAAAATTGTATTAATAATCTACCAGAGGAACAGCATATTTAAGTATTTTTCTTATAGTATGCTTTTGCACATAATTCTAG
This sequence comes from Listronotus oregonensis, assembly GCA_019359885.1. Classification (NCBI taxonomy): domain Eukaryota; kingdom Metazoa; phylum Arthropoda; class Insecta; order Coleoptera; family Curculionidae; genus Listronotus; species Listronotus oregonensis. The sequence goes on from JAHBCN010003121.1 coordinate 48,429, forward strand.
AATAGATACCGACCATTTAAACAGAACCTTTCCAGACCGCTGCTTGGATGAGTACTAATGGCCCTGTTAGGAGGCCCTCAAGGTCACCAGACCTAACTCCGTTAGACTTCTTTATTAAGGCCAATTTAAAAAGCCGGTTCATTTGGGTCGACAGGTAAACAGATAGCGTTTTGAATTTTTAATCTATGATTAGTGTTGTGTTGATGATTTATAACAAGCTAAAACTTTGTGAGTGGCTGGTTTCGACGACTCGCCCAAATTTCGACTGCAGCAAGATTGGACCGTGATATGACTGCTTCCGAGAAGCCTTCAAACAAGCCGATTTTTCAGGTGTTGCAAAATATATACTCTATATTATGATTTAAACATATTTTGCTAAGATTTTTATTTAAAAAAAAGTACGTGTCCTATAAAAATTATGATAGGTAAACCGAGTTCTCCACGTTATAAACATGCCAAAAAAATATATAGGTATAACTTCATCACTAACAAACTAGGTTTTTTAAATAATGTTTAAAAAATATTTTTAAAAATAATATACAGTATTGTTCTATAAATTGGTTAATAGGACTTTCTAGTCCAACAATCCAAATATGCCAATTTCAGAAGTTATAATATTTTAAAAAGACTTTTTTAATTAATTAGGTATGTCAAATTGGATTTTGGTAGACAACCAAAGCTGCATATAAAACCTAAAGATATTTTATAAAGTAAAACGACGAGAAGCGGAGTTCGGGCAAGCGATTAAGTGTAGAAAAATGACTTAAAACGTGTATCAGATCACTATTTCTTCTGTGAGAAAAAAACAAAAATAAAACATAGAAAGTTTTATTTTTTGTTGTTATATTTGTATGTTTAATGTTTATATTGTTACTTGAAGCAAAAATCTGACACCTTATTGTTACTTGACATAATATATTCACTTGGGTATTATTATGATATGGGGTAATTAAAAAAAACGTTTTTTTTTTAACTAAAATATTAACTTGCAGCGGCTTCGTATGTATATATAATATATATATATATATATATATATATATATATATATATATATATATATATATATATTTTTATATATATATATATATATATATATATATAAATTATAAACAGTAAACAAGGAAATGGGAGGCTCCTGGAAATTTTTGGATGACCCAATTAAAAAAACCCAATAATAATTTTGTTTGACTCAACTTCCTCTCGTTTTTCAGTATTTTTGGTTAGACTGGTGGGGGGGGAAAATTCGGAATAAATTATCTGCCCAGTTTAGTTGTTTACTACGTTTTTATTTTCAGTAAGAGGATGCAGTGTTTATAGGCAAGTTTAGTAGCGGGAGCTAGCTAGCGTCAACCGACCCGGTCTGTTTTTTATCAGTCATAAATTTAAAATTAGTTGCTTACGAGACCGCAACGTTTGCTGTTTAAAAAAAACCAGACATTTTTTCCTAATAAAAAAAAAATAATTTTCTCAAATAAATAATGGAACGTAGAAGCTATTTTTAAGAAAATAATTTAATGTGCATTCATAAAAAAAAAAAAAAAATTATTTTCGTTATCAAAGATGATCAAATAAACCATTCTTGAGCCAAACAATAAAAGATTGTCAAAAAAACGCCTTCACATTTGAAAATTTTAAAAGGTTAACCAAAATTTCCCCAATTCCCAATTTGTAATTGAATTTAGCAATAGAATTAGCCCTATTCTCCTGGAAACCATAAATTTATGATTTTACGTGACCTCAGAAAAAAAAATCGTTGGGTGAGACCATGAAGTGAAAATGTCGATTCATCAGTAAAAACAATGTTTCTTATAAAATTTTCATTGTTTTTTTTCATTTCCATTACATTTTCCCAAAAATTGCCTTCGTCTAAAATGATCATCAGGAAATTTTTAAATTTGGGTTTTTTCTTACTTTGTGGGATGGGTATAAATTTTTTTTCAGCACTCTTTCCACTGATCTTCTGCAAAAAAACCTGTTCTGAATTTGTTAAATAAACTGTAGGTTTTTTTAATAAACTTGCCATCCTAATTTTTTTTCTTTCCCCTTTGTTGTTTTTTTCTGAGGCACTATCATGTTTATGTTTTCTTGAGTTAAACAACCAAATGTCAGAAGGTTTTTAATGACTCGGTATACTTAAATAGTGGAAATCGGGGGAGTCGGCCTGGTTAGAAATAAATTATTAAAAAATTTCCCCCAAATTTCCCAACGGGATTTCCACGGTGATTCCGTTCAACAATTTGAATTAAAAAAATTTTTTGGTCGCAAATAATCGACACAGTACAACTATTGCTGCCGAGCGTTCGATACTAAAGAACTATTTAGAAATAAACGTATTGAATTGTTCGCTGGAAAATTATTGATCGATAAGCAAGGGTGCGGCTTTTTAGGTACATCCAAAATCGTCTAGGATCGTCCTATGTTCGCAGTGGTCTGCGCTTTACTGTATATAGAAAAGCGAAAGTGAGAGTGAAAAACCTCTTTTTTAAAGCCCATGAAACTTGATTAAACCCCAAAATTAAAAAGAAACTAGCGGTTTTAAAATTTAATTTTATATATCTTTAAAGGACAATAAATTTTTGGGTAAAATGGTTTTTGGAGCGACTGGATGGCTAAAAAATTGAGGGAGTTATCGCTCAAAAACAAATGGCCTTTTTCTGCGAATTTTTTGTGCATAACAATTCCGTCATTCTTACCACTCTTTGAATAATAAAACCTAAATAATAATTTAGACAATAAAAATAATTAAAATTATTACACATAATACACCCAAATCAGGACAAAAATAATTTTTTGCGAGGAATAGTATTGACTGGACTATAGGTATTTTCGGAAATAACTAGGAATAATAGAGTCAACACTTTAAATATAAATAAACTTCACTCTAGGTATCGGTTGTTATTTAGCTGATTTAGTCGGTTAGTTTTGTAAATGGCGATGTGGTGTGTTTTTATTTTGGTGCGTGTTTAAATTAAAAAAAAATAGTTCTTGATTGTCTGTCGTGATATTTTGTATATTTGTGCGGTTTCGCCAACCTAGATTTTTTGGGTTTGCCGAAATCTTACAGAAAAAATCATTTTGTGGTAGGCCACGCATAAATGTACCACTTTTAATTACTGTGTGGATCATTGTAATCATAAAAAAAATCGTGGTTTATGTCGCATTCATTTGTCAAATCTCTTAAAAAATTCATTATTTAATTTGCACTTGCGTAAGTGTATTTTTAAAATCTCGAATAAAACGGTAGCGTATCCATATTTGTGTTAAGGGAAATAGCGACCCAAACATTAAAAATTAAAAAAGTCGACAATAGTTGGCTCTTCGTTGATTGCCCATTTCGGTTTATGGCTGATTTATTTTTGTATCAATTTTGACAATTCTAAGGAGGTTATTAGGTCACAATACAAAATACTAGGGACCAAAAAGAAGTATGGAAAATAAAATTTAAAGACATAAATTAATATTCCCATTTTCTTACCTTCTTCACGTATCTGTCAAGTTTTGAGTTAGGATAACCTTTGTTGGCCTTCTCAACATTTGTTCCATTTTTCCCTATTTTACACATGTCAATAATTTTCGTAATTGGCTTATCCAAAGAAATAATTTAAGTGTTTATAACAAAATAAAGTTAAATGTATCTAAATAGGAGACGAATAAATATGGCTTGCATAAATTGTCATAAATTTAAAAAAAAACCGCGATATCTCTGTAAAAAACTATTATATTTTTAAATAGTATTCTGTGTTGGCTATTTTGCTCTATTAGCGCTAATATTTAACCTGTCTGTTTTTTAGTGGTTTATATTTAAATAAAACATTGGTAGAAAAGGAAAAGCCTTCTATTTTCATAAAGTAAAAACGTAGCTTATGTTTCGGAAGTTAACACTTCCATCATATGCGCTGTTGTATATAACAGATACATAGTTGCCCCCACCGTACCCTCATCTTATGCAAAGGCACTCTAAAAAATGATATACTTAAATTTGGAAAAATAAGATAAATTTTCACAGAGTAAAGTTTTAGCTTCAAATATTATTACAAACTTTTTTTCATTTCATTAAAAAACTTCGTAAAACGCAAGCGTTTATATTTTTGAAATTTTAAACAGGGTGCGGTGAAAGTTTTTTTTTTTAAACTTAAAAAAAGTTTTTAAATAAAAGTTTTAATTTTAAAAGTTTTAAAATGTTAAAAAAAAAGTTTTTTTTACATGCTTAAAGAAAACTAATGATCCCCCTTTATTGAGTAAACCGATTTCTGGCGCTTCTCATGACTCTTTCAAGAATGGCAGGCATTATGTTGGCAATTTCTTCATGGATGTTGATCTTTAAATCTTGAAGGGTCCTTGGACGGTTTACATAAACACGGGATTTCAAAAAACCCCATAGAAAAAAATCACAAGCGGATAAATCGGAAGATCGTGCCGGCCATTGCAAATCGCACCTGATCAAAAAAGGAAGTTATGCTGCGAGAAAAATCGGTTTACTCAATGTATCGAGAATGGGGGACGTCACCTATGTAATTTGCTCTTCAAAGCTATGTAAACCAAAACTTTAGGTATGTACCAACATTGTAACAACCAAATTAAAACTTTCGGATTCATAAAATGCGTTTTATTAACTTTTAAAAAAAGGACGTTATGCTGCCGCACCCTGTATAACTAATACTACAAAAAAATTTTAATAACGCAAAAAAAATGTATATTTTAGTCAGCATCTATTTGCTCTAATAAAGCTATATTAAAAAAACTTATTTCTTATTCTAATTAATATTTATTTAACATAAAATTCATTATATTAATGTCTAGAAAGTTATTCTGTTTAGGACGTAGTTTTAATAATAGAAATATTCAGAACTATTCATTTTCTGTGTTAAAAATAATTATTATTGTGTGAATTAAAAAATTGTCAATAAAAAAAATCATGGAGTGTAAATTTATTTCTTGTTAATTATAACTAATTAATTGATTTTTTAAAATAACTATAAGGCTACAGTTATATTGTATTCTAAAAAAAACCAGGACTAACAAATAAAAATAAATTAATTTAATTAGTATATTAAAATAATGGTGGTCGAAAAGACATAACATCGGTAAATAAATTACAGTTTTTTTGTTTTTTAGTTGTAGGCGTTTTTTTACTAGCTCTGATATGATGTGCATCACAAGAAACAAATTATTTATACCTTATGATTTTATATATGGGTAAAAGTCCCCATTCCAAGTGAATCGGAATGGATACAGTCATTGAATCAAAAAAATAATTAAATAAAATATCCATACCACCAGGTTATCCCCCATTGCCTCGAGGTACATGTGTATTAGTTTGTTTCGTTCAATGAATAGAACATTTTTAATTAATTTTTAGGTAGATTAGAGCTGGTATACTTACTTGTACCAAAAAATATTGTTATTTGCGAAATTTTTAATGGCCAAAATAATTTTTTTCCTTATATCTCTTTATTACTTATTTTATTTAAAATGTGTAAAAAACTTTTTTCATAGAACTTATCAAAAGGCATATTTTTTTTAATACATTTTTTCGTAATCTTTTAGTTTTTGACATATTTACATTTATATTTTAAATATAGATCGTTAATATCTCAAAAACTAAAAGGGCTACAAAAATTTTGTATGAAAGTAATGACGTAATTTTATTAGACCAAAAATTAATAATTTTTGAATTATATTATTTTTTTACGTTTTTTTTAAGGTAAAAAAATGCAATTTGAAACCGTTGAGCTGAGGCAGCAGTGAGGCTTTAAATTGAATATAGTTCATAGTATTATAAAAAAATAATGTTTTATGCGTATCTATTATTGGCTTGGTTTTTTGCGGTGGCCTTTCGGACTATTACTTAGTTCTTATATTTTTTAAATTAGAAATTGTATTGTAATTTATATTACTTATAATTTAAAAATTAGTTATCTAAGAGTAAAATAAATATATTTGTTTAAGTAATTAAGTTAGAAACAGTGGGTACATTTGCGGGAGATTTTTGCCAGAATAAGCCCTTGACATGTTACGAGAGATAGAAATTAATAGGATAATATTTTGTCTTGTCGTTTGCACCCGTGGTTCATGTTACGCTTGTCACTCGCGCGCCACTCTACAGAACGAGTTGATTTTAAATACTATATGTACGGCTCACCTTTTGACTTACCTATCAGGGACTTGTTCTTACAAAAATCGCCTGTTAACTGTTTTTTATCTCATACTTAGCAAACTAAATTGTAGTTAAATTTAAAGCCCACAGCGGCAAGTTTTTTTACACTTTCCAAAATATTATGTCTGAGGCCTGACAGTTGGTAATTAGCGGACTTGGGAAGCTATGATTCATCACTAGAAAAATGTTTTGCAGGAACACCGTTAATAGGAGGGTTCACGAGCTCTTACACTTACAGTAGCAATATTCTCTGCTTCGATGACTTACTCCAGCTCGCCGAAATTGGTTTTAATGATTGGCTGCCTCTAAAAGTGTTAGTGGTTCAAAATTCTTGTGTTTACTTAAAAAAAAATATAAACAAAACAAGATAACTATATATCAAACATATAAAATTGTATTGTTTTAAATATTTATCGCGTTACAAAAAGAAATCAATTTTTCTAGTAAAACATGTATTTAAGATAAGGATGCGCGATGTTCATCGATGGTCTAAAAACATCGATGGTTGGTTGATCGATGATCGATGTTTTGCCATTGATGGTCGGGTATCGAAAACATCGATGATAACATCGATGTTGCCTTCTAACAGCGATATTTTTTGCAAAGGTAAAAAAAATAATGTTTTAAAAACAAATAATCTTAAGGATATATTAAAAAATTTCATGATGTGTCTTTCTTTGTCATCTAAATCGTAAAGACATAAAGGTTTTGCCCACTTATTTATAAATAAATAATAATTAAATGTTATATAAGATTTAAGAAGTCTTTTAAAAAAGTACAAAAATTTTAAACATACGTTTAAAACTGCTTTAAGCGAACTAAATCTCACACTTTATTTATACACCTGCAATTTTGTATAAAAACTAAGACCTATATTATTATAATTAATATCATTAGACAAAATTAATATGATTAATTTTATTGAATTATATTATGTAATAAATAAATATAATTCAATATTATTATTTTTTAGACAAAAATGAGTAGCCACCCCTGATAATGAATCTTTCTTAATTCCGAGCCGAGCACTCCGCTAAAAGATCATAGTGTCGCGGCTCCTTTGGCGGCGCCTTTGGAGTTGGCGGTACTATATGGATGCTAATAATGCTAATAGACCATAAACAAACCATCGCATCGTACCATCGATGTTAGGAAAACATCGATGTTATATGTTCGATATATCGTTACCATCGATGGTCAGGTTTTGATGTTGCCATCGATGTTTAACATCGATGTTTGGTTTCGATGTCGCATCCCTAATTTAAGGTAGTTTACTGACGACAGTCGTAGACAAAAGTATCGCTTTATGGTAAGTAAAGCCCGGCCCGCCAACAATAATAAGTTAAATCGAGATCGAGAAAAACATATTTTATCTTCGTCAAAGACAATTGTAGTTCTACAATTGTCTTTGTCTCTTCCAAGCCAATCGTTATGTTTGTTATTTGTAAACTTTTTGGACCCACCTAATCCTGAAATACACATTCCGTAAGAGGAATTACGTAAAAACAATAAAATAGTTATCACTATTTCTTAATAACATACAGACCCATGTAAACATTTAATAATCAATATCTTTTTAACAAAACGATAAAAAAAGTTTGTTTTTTTTTAATTTTCTAATGCTTTAATTTAAATTGCATTAGTTTTTAGAAAATATCAAAGAAACCGTTTTCCAGATATTCGGAAATTAATGCATAGCTTTCATACATGAGAGATATCGACAATGTTAATTATGCACGATTTGATTGTTAATATCTCGTTTTACAGACGATTATAGAAACTAGCTTTTTTTTTAATTAGGTAAAGGCATTTTTATTAACCCCATATTTCAATTCCATTTAATTCTTAAGAAATGCCGTTTTACGAGTGAACTACCTTAAACAAACATTTTTAAATTCTTTTAAAAAACTGTATTTCATAAAACAAATATTAAGTATTTTAAGACTAAATTAAATTCTATTTTTACAAGCAAAAAAAAATATTAATTGTTATTTTATTAAATAAAGATAGTTCATACCAGCCTTTTGCCCGAAGTGTCGCCCGCATGAAGTATACGATTTTTTCCCGATCTCGCGAGATATTGCAACTTTTGCAAAGATACACCCTTTATAATATACATATATTTTTTTATATTTTCTTAGGAAAAGTCTTTAGAACTACAGACATAAAGATATATTTAAAATGTCAGTTGCTGTTTGTAAAAAAAAGTTTTTTTTTGCCCCAAGGTGGTTAGTTGTGGTTAGTTGTGGTTTGGTCCAAGGTCAAAAAGTAAGAAAAAATGTCATTTAGTGCTTGCCTTAATATAATTAAATCTAAAGAGGGTAGTATTTACTCGGGACTTAAGTTATTTAAAAATCGCCTAAAGTTTTATTTTGTTTTCGATAAAAAATAGTGAAAAAACATTTTCAACTGAGCCAAGATTTTGTCAGAAACATCTATAAAACTTAAAGTTAAGAAAGTAGGATTAAATCTTGCACAGGATAAGACTTAATAGCTGTGCAAAATAAAAAAGAAACTTTAAAAGAAAGGAAAATAAGAGTGCACACGAATCCCTCCAACTGCAAATAATTTTAAGTGATACCTATTAAAAAAAATTAAAAAAAAATCCGACAATAAAGGAGTATAGTTTGTATTATTTATAATTTAAAAATTCATTCTCTAAGAGTACCCGCAGCTTCTAACATGACGGTTAAAGATATGCATGTTAATTTAAAAGGATTTAAGGATGTGATAATGCAAAAAGGGCAAAGGTGGGTTCGCTATTTACTTACAATTTTGGGGTTTATTAACTTATCAAGTTATGGAAGTTGGCTATTTTTTATGTATTTTATTTAATTTACTTTTATACATGAATATATTATATAATAAAGGTTTTTACGGGTGTTGGAATGTGCAAGGCGCCTTTTGATGGATTTTTATAGTATTGGAAAAACTACAAGAGATACAGCACTGATAGCACGTTCTCTAGATCGATTTTTAAAACAAATGGAAAAGTAAAAACAGATCGTTTGGGAGATATGAGGCGCTATTAAAATAATGAATGTTACAGTACACCTTTGTATTTCTGTTTTTACTAAAGATAGGGAAAATAGTAAATAACATTTTTATGTAGAATTTTGAATCGAATCAAGCGGTTTTCTATATATTTTTTTTAATATATACGGTTTTAAGTATTTAATGCAAAGTTGCCTTTTTTAAATAAGACATCTAAATTATTATTTGACTATTTGTTTCAAAATAAAATTACCTCCTTATTAATACGACACATTTTGTATTTATTGTCAAAAAATTGGTTATTTGTAAAAAATGTAAGAAGAACCTTACATTTTTTACATATAATCAATAAATTCAACATATCAATTAATAAGTTTATCGCAATGTAAATACCTAATTTTATACAAAATGTGTAAAATTTTAATCGTATTAAAATTTTACACATTTTGTATAAAATTAGGTATTTACATTGCGACAAACTTATTAAATGATATGTTGAATTTACTAACAATGCAGTTTATTAATGTTTTCTTTTGGGATATTTAGCTTAATATATTTGTGAAGCATTTGCACTATTTGTTCGATTCACAATGTAACATTTGGTTATATTATATTTTTTAAAATATTTTTATTTCATTTAAATAACAATTTAAAATAACAAAAGCCAAGCGGTATTTAATTTGTATTTATCGTCTTGTCTTTAAAATATAAAAATGCTCTATTTGTGTCTCAGCCAACCTGCATAAAGAAGAAGCGATATACCAATATTTTTTTTTTATATTGTCATAATCAACTTAACAATGAATAAGTTCATATTAATACTTAATATTATACAAGGTGTGCAAAATTTATATTTTATAAGGTTTCTCTTATTTTTTTTTTAATAATCGATTTATTGAAAAATAAATATAAAGTAAAACGAAAAGTCAAATATTATAGAGGGTGTCTTATTAAAAAAAATGCGCTACATCTTTAAAACCGTAACTAACAGAAACAAATTGAGTACCCTATATTCTAGTCAATATTCTACCTAAATATGCTTTCTACTTTATTTCTTTATTTTTACTAACAGCCAGAATACAGAGGTGTACTTAAATCATCAGCATTTAAAGAAGACCCTGCATGCCCGAGACGAATCAAGTTAATCTCGATCTGTTAAAAAAAACACTCGAAAAGGCATCACCCAGTACACTGCTATATTTTCAGTATTTAATCAGTTTCTTATTAGAAAATTCACGTCGTCAGCTGGTATTTTCAAGTAATAATACAGTAAAGGAGGTAAAAATCACGAAACGCAAATTTCGGAAAAAAAGCAGGTATAGTATGTCTCAAAGTATACCGTGTTAGCTCTTGCCTTCATTTATGGATTATACCTGCCGACAGCAATAAAACTGCAAAAATATATGCAAAGTTTTAATAAATTTATAACTGCATTATCTATAAATAATTAGCTTTTTAATCTAAATATCTAAATCTAATTCTGTTTCACTATCGGAGTCATCATTGAAATTAATTACAATAGGATTTATGTTGTTTCGGATAGAAATGTAAGAGTCCTCAATTTTTGTAATGTGCTGTAGTGATTTTTTTCAGCTCTCAACTGGTATGTTAGTAATTAGGTACATTTTTTATCAAATTTATAACATTGGGACTTAAAGTAGGTGTAACATTTTCTGCTCTGATCTTTGATTTTACTTTGTTCCACAAATGCTCTATGGGGTTAAACATACAGTGATACGGAGGAAGCCGTAAGACAGTATGCCCAGCCTGTTCAGCCAAATTATCACATACATATTGTTTTTTAATTGCATATGAGTTTAGGACTTTCAAAAGATGCGTTTTTTATAACTGAATTCAAAATAAATATTATTTTTTAACAAATATTCCTGGATTTCAGTTTTTGAACTTGATGCAGACGGCTGTGGTAGCTTGCGTTATTCATGACAATAACACTGTTGTTTGGAATATTTTTTAAAAGATAATTTTGAAACCAGTTTTCAAAAAGTTCTGCACTTATATCCTCATGATAATCCAAGCTAGAATCCTTAATACTCTTTACAGACAACAGCAAGCAGTTTGGGACAAATCCGTCTTTTGAACCAGCGTGTATTATGGTAATGCGTTTTCCTTTGTTTGAAGGTGCTTTCGTCAACAGTTTTGACTGGAATCAACCCATCCTTTGGATACTGTGTCGTGTTTCATCAAGGTAAACTATGGATCTGTTTTCTAACCTATATCTTTTAATTTCTTGAAGGTAATTTAATCTCCAAGTGCGTAATCTGTGCGATTCTATTACTACTTGTCTTTTGTCTATTTTGCGGTATTTAAATCCCATTTTACAAATAATTATATGGAGGGTGGCACGGCTAATATTTATATTGGTTTCGTCTTCGTCTAGCTTCTTTTTCAGTTTATTTAAGGTAGGAATAACTCCGCTTTCATAAAGACAATATATTTTCCTGTTTATTAGGTCCTGATCACTATTGTCTATACGGTGAGATTGAAAATCAGTACGTTTTTTTCTTTTGTTCAATTCTTCACTAATAATAATATCCCTTATCGATGATATTGGAGGTTTTGTAAGTAGACAGGTTTCTTTTAGAGCTTCTTGTTTAATTAGACCTCTACTGATTAAAGTTTCATACACATTTTCACAACCTGTTTTGCATCTAATGACTAATGACAAATGATTTCGACGAGACATAGTTATATTCTCGTAAAACAACTTTTTCGAAACGCACAGTATAAACGGTTATCCAACACTGCCTCTAAAATATTAGTCAAAATATTTATATGCCCAATGGTTAATACTCAAGAAATACCTGGTCCACCACTGCCCTTATGAACAAATGGGTTTACCCAATAACAACAGGTAATAAAATCGTTAAAGGTTTATTGGGGTATGGTCCGTCAAAAGCCATAACGATATACTTTGAGACAGACTCTACAAGGCATTATTTTCACTATTCCTTATATTTTTGCAGCACACGTGCCTATTTAAGCTGCCAAAAAGTTTAACCGACTACAATGGCGCGTAATTTAAAATTAAATTTCTTGTGAAGACATCCTTTATTTGCATTTGCATTGCAATATTTAATATTCTTGGTAAAGTTTCTTGCAAAATTATAACGGTAATTTATATCATCGCGAAATACCACTATAAAAGAAAGTTTTCTGTTAAAAGTGATGCTATGTTTCATAAAGTTAAAGAATGACTTAAGGAACTTATGAACTGAACTAAAGATGCACTTTTAATAGAACTAGTTTAAACAATTATGAAATGAACAAAGCTTTTATTTAGAATAATTTCTAAAATAAATAATAGTCAAAAGCACTATTTATTTTGTCCTATTAAAATAAGCTATGACAATGTGCAAACAAAAAATAACTTTTTGTTGTTATTGTAAAGATAACGATTGTGTAATGTTTTATTTTTCTGAAAATATATCCTATCTTATAGCTTTATTGATTTATTAATGTTATGTTATTTGTTGCATGAACAATAGTAAAATTATTTTAATAATTTCTGTTTACTAAATGTAAATAAATGTACCAAAAAGCATTTTGCCAATTTACCACATTTCATAAAAAAATACACTCTTTAACAAATGTTTTATTTTTCTTTTTAATTCTCTTTTAATAAAAAAATGTTTTTGATGGTTTAAAAAAGTATTATTTAAACTTTAAAAAAATTAAATTAAGTCGAAAATTGCTTGCTTTGTTACTTAAAATATGTTAAATTATTTAAAAAAAAGAGTTTTAAATATTCTAAAGAAAGTAAACCTCACCAATTAAATATTAATAAGTTATTAAGATCTTCATTCTTTTGATTACAATAATATGTATTCTTCCTCAATTTTAAAAGTACAAATAAAACAGGACCTAAATAAGAAACGGTTTGTAATCCTACCCACAAAAGGGACTTATTTTGTAATTATGTAGTTACTGAATTAACCTATTCTTGCTATACCTACACCATATGGTGTACGATTAAAGCTTAAATTCGCATTGTTTCGTTATACCACATACCCTCGACGAGAGTATATACTTGCCTAAATTATATTTCTATTTCTTCTCCGTTTACTGCTATTTAATAGACAATATAGAGTCTAGTTAAATACCAATTTCCTATTTCAGTTTTCTAACAACGAAAACAGAAGAGATTATACGGACTTCGTTTATTGTAAACGATAAGCATGTCTCAAAATGAAAGCACATTTTCATTTGTTAACAAAGCACATTAATTTTTTGAAAAATGTCAAAACTTTACTAGGATTAGAAAAAAAAATATCACGAAGTATAAAATACAATATTCGACAAATGTCGTAATGTATTAATAACATTTTCAAACAAATTTCTTCAACAACCCGTCAAATTTCGTTATTTAAGACAGAAATTGCGGCTGGTTGATTGGTATAAACAAGAGATTTTCGAAAACTACATAGAAAGAAGTTGCACGGTGATACATCGCAGGAAATTTTGGTCGTAACAATTCCATTGTTTCACGCGCAGTGTGACAGGTCGATCCGACCTATTAAAACCATAAGTTTTCCACATAAATTTGGTTTAATTTAGGCCACAAAAACTAACATTGCACGATAACGTGCGCCATTTGCTGTTACTGCAGTTTCAGCCTGGTCTTCAAAAAAGTATGGCACGATGATTCCGCCGAACCAAAATTGCACCAAACAATGATTTGTAGAGAATCAATTGGTTTTTCGTAAATAGCACAAGGATTTTCTTTCCCCCAAATCCGAAAATTCTGGTTATTGACGTATCCACCTAATTGAAAATGTGCTTTATCACTAAACAGGATTACCTTAAAAAAAAATTCATCATTTTCCTTGTTTTCCAAAATCCCATTAACACATTCAAGGCACAACCCATGATCTGCTGGCTTCAATTTTTGGCATGTAAATACAAATCTTTTGTAAGAATTTGCTGCATAATGCTTTTGAAAATGTTCACTTGCTGTGACCGATGGCGAATCGACGTGCCTGGATTCTCAACAACACTTTTCGACACTGCTGCAATATTTTCAATAGATCGAGCAGTACGTGGCTGCCCTGTTGATCTCATGTTTTCAACTAAGCTACTTTGCTCAAATTTATTTATTATTTTCGTATGTTTTGGTGCATTATTTCTTTCAAAAACGGCTCGCACTCTACGAACTGTTTCTGCGTAACATTCTCCACATGTATAATACGTTTTTACGATAACAACGTGCTGTTCTACTGTCTAGTGTTCCATAGCTATTAATTCCAATAAATTGCATAACAGCTATACAATTTTTAAAAGCCCGTTAAAAAACGAAAAAACCACCACATCTAAAACCTGCATACACTCTGAGACAACTTTTATAAGAAAATGATATTTGCTTAATAAATAGTAAAGAATCCTTTGAATTTTTAAGAAAATGTCAGACATTTAAGTGTTCTTATTTAAACGACATTTTGTCCATTGTAATCGTTTTAAAATATTTTAAACAGGAAGCGGATCTTTTAAACATTAGCCAAAAAATTTGTTATTACCCACAAAGGATGTCAAACATAATGCATTTTTATTTTTGGTTTCAAAGAAAAACTAAAAATAGGACACTTGGGTGGATTATTAATTATTACTATTTAGGCTATATTTAGTGCTCGACCGAGGGTTAGCGTTGACACCGATCGAACGTAGCTATATCAATGAATGTATCTATATAAAGGAAAGTGTATGATCAAGTACAGTGCAGAGATAATAGACTGCTACGCGCTCTGCAGTATATTTCGCCGTTAATTAAAACGTAAAGGCGTATCTCAAAACTTGGCAATAATGGGTTAGATACGCCAATAAATAAATATATATGTCCTCCTTGTTGGGATGAAGCTGCGTGACTCAATCTGGAACCGTTTAGCTAATATGGAACCATATAATTTAGCGATATCTCAAATATGAAGAAAAAATATTTTAACCTATAGGCGTATCTCGACTTACGCCTCATTTTAACAATTCAAACAAGAACACTACTGGTACTATTAAAGGCGTATCTCACATTTTGTATGTCAGTTCCTGTCTGTACGCGAGATGTGAACGAAATTGATGAAAGGTAAACTATACCTACAGTTCGATGGACGAGTCTGTGTCTACAGATGGAATGCTCTTTGTTTTTTTTTTAGTAAAATTTGGTGTTTTTACAAAGGAAAATAATAAATTGTAAAAAAAAATAAGAATTTGTTTCACAGGCCGAAAAGAGACCAATGTGGTTTATGCAAAACATTTAACGAAGGATCAAAGGAAACAAAGTTGACAATGCAAGTTATTTTTGACGGAACACGCAAAATCCAAAAACGCTGTGCATGATATTAAAAAATCTTCCAAGATTGTAGCTCAAAATAATCCCAACTTGCTTTGTTTGTGTTTTGACCTGCGACAGGTAATTTACTTGCATTTCTTAAACGACGGTGCTATTTTCTACAAAAGAAGGTTTGCTGTCTATAATTTAACTTTCTTTAATATAGATTCTCGAGATTGCTATGGCTTTATATGGAACAAGTTTGATAGTGGAAGGGGTGAAATAGCAACTGCTCTATTTGAAACGCTGCAAAAATATGACGAAAAAAAAGTATGATCTGCTGACCTATTCGCATTTGTGAAGGACAAAACCGAAATTATATCGTAAAGCTCTTTGTACATGATCATGTAATTGTGGCACGTACAAGAAACAAGCCTTCGCGTCTTCACCACTAATCATTGACAAAGTGAAGGAGACTTAGCTCATAGTGTCATTTCATACGACTGGTGAGTTGTGTGTGCCATTTTAACTTATAGAGATCGAACGCTGTTAGAACAACACCGATACGTCACGGTTTTATATCAGTTTGCCATATGAGACCGTGACGTATTGGTGTTGTTCTTACAGCGTTCGATCTCTACCAGTATTTCGACTTGCAAGACAAACGAAACTCTATAAAGTATACCCCTTGGGTTTTAATGATTTCTTGGACTTCAAAACTTTTAGTGACAACCTTAGAGTTCGCTCCATACGAATCGACGATAAGGAAAAAACATTTAAATGGACGGACATAGTAAAATTAAGGTCAAGAAGAACTATTTGCATAAAATATTTTTAAAACGAGCCACTTGATTCAAAACTATCGATCACTGTCCTTAAAGCGTCAAAGTGCCGTTTATTGGAAAAACAACACAATAAGTTAAATAAAAGGCCTTGCCCAATATCACTGGCAAAGTATAATGATTTAAAGGCTCTCTACCCAGGAAACATGCCAGTTATAAAGCTACCCGAACAGGTCCACTTCTTTAAATCTCCTGCCGTTTTTTTAACTAAATAATTTTAATTTTGTTTTAGCTTTTTTAAGGGTTAGGGTATTTTTTGTTACAAGAAAAAGCTGATTTTGTTTATTTTGTTGTTTTTTTTGGGGTATAGGATTTTTGTTGTTTAGATAATACTTACACCAATAAGGTAAAAAATGTTTTTTAAATTTCTATTTTTTAAACTCATACTATCTTATTTTTCTATTGTTAATCTTTGGTATTTTGGCTTGTCGTAAGCATAATATTATTTTATTGCCTCTTAGGTTTTAGTGTTATAACCACTTTAAATTTGGTTTGAAAAAGGTTGTTAAAAATATGAAAATATTTTCATTTACCCTATCCATGCTGTTACCTGTTTAGAAAAAAATATATTTTTTTAATTATTTTGCACCTAAGTTTAAATTTGAGAGTATATACATCTTTATTTAAAGGGGCGTATCTCATTATTATAGGGGATATAATTTATTATTAGCAACACATACGGGCGTATCTTGAACAAATCGTAAATAATATAAATAAAAATTAAATCAACAACAATTTCAATTGCCTATAGCGTTCTTCAATTATGGATAAAAATAACTGTGAAAAAAGGATAATTTATGTCTAATAGTGTTTTACCAATACTGCTTTTAAGGTTACCACTTTTCTATTAATTGCTCTACTGTAAAGTTATAAAAAACGAGATACGCCTTTACGGATTTTCAACGATGATTTGTTCATATACTTTCACTGATATAGCTACGTTTAATAGCCCAGTTGGTGGAGTAAATTTTACACTATGAGCACAAGTAGTTAGCGAACTGGGTGATTTTTTTATAAGTAGTTGAGAGTATACTAATTGATATTAAAAAAAGTTCATAGGTCAATCGATTTCCTAAAGTCCAAAAAAATTTCGATTTTTTTTTTCAAAATACTTAAATATTTCGGTCTGCGATGGAGATAGAAAAAAAAATACTTTCTGATAGGGAAAGTTTTTTTCCATAAAAAAGATATTTTGTGTTTTTTTTTAGAGTTATAGTTTGTCCGCAAAAAATTCGATAAGCCATTAAGCCTTCTTGCGCTAACAAACAAGCGATAAAATTCACACTATAAATTAAAAATCATAACATTCCACTTGGTTATCTATTATATTATTAATGTAGGAATACTTTACTCCCAGGAGTTGTAAGTAAAAAATTGAAAAATCCGAAATTTTCACATTTTTTTCAAAATTTTCAAAAATTTAATTTTATTTTGATTTTTCATTTTTCTTGAGTTATACAATAATAAATATGAATTAAAAATTATTATTTATTTTATTTTTAATAAAATCAGTAGAAATTACTTGTTACAAAATTACAAATCATCTACATTGTCGTTATCATTATCACTGTTTTCAGCATCAGACTCGTCAGAACTTGTCTCTGTTGTAAGTTGTTCAAAATGTTTGCATGTATCAGGATACAAGTTGTTATATTCGGTGCTTCATATAACGAAAGTAGAAATAATATGCCATTTTCAATCGTTTTATAAGACTGTCTAGGCAATTTAAAACTGTCTATAGCTTGTGATAACTTCTCATTTTTTTTTTTTTTCTATTAAACTTATAACAATTTTTTTTCTATTTTCTTACCTGGGCCTTTTCTTACCTGTCCATTATGTACATTCTATTCTTTGATTATTCATCTGTTTATTATAGCAATATCAAAATTTATCTTTAACTATGCTAAGAGAAAAAAATTATAATCTGTGTTATACACAAAAAATTATTATAATTAAAAAAAATTCTGTACTGAATGAATTTATATTTACAGATTCTTAAAGTAAACTAGTTTACCTACATTTGAAAAACCAATTTACCCGAATAAGTGAATTATTTATAATTTTTCACAGATCAATTTATTTATATCGCTATAATCTTTAGATTCAAAAATTTCAAAATCACGACAAGAGCTGTATTTTATAACGAGACAAAATTAATGAGTGGGAATTTTTATTCGTGCAGTCGGTCACCTAAATAACAATTTTGAATATATATATATATATATATATATATATATATATATATATATATATATATATATATATATATATATATATATATATATATATATATATATATATATATATATATATATATATATATATATATATATATATATATATATATATATATATATATATATATATATATATATATATATAACGAAATTATTGGGAGTGCAGTCCTGGGGTCTCGGTCTAGAGGTTAAGATTTGTTTCGTCAAGCTGGTATTTTATACTTTTATATTTTCTGCCAGGGTTACAAAAACAGCTCGAAGATTTAACAGAAAAATCCCTTTCCCAGAAACCAACAGACGGAACACCATTTTATTGTCGCGAAAAACTAGAAGGACAACCTGGTTTTTTAAAATAAACAAGTATTTTCTACTTTTTTCAACTTTTCGTTGGAAAAACCACTCGAACAGGTCTTTTGTCTAACTTTTGATTGACTGACTTTTGATTTGACTTTTAGACAAAAGACCGTGTTCGAGTGGTTTCTCCAACGAAAAAAGTTGAAAAATGTAGAAAAGTACTTGATTTTATTTCAAAAAACAACCAAAGGTTGTCCTTCCTAGTTTTTCACGGTAATAATATGGTGTTCCGTCTGTTGGTTTCTTGAATGGGCTTTTCCTGTTCATCTTCGAGCTGTTTTACAATTTGTAACCTACTTTGTGAGTCCTGAGGAAGAGTATAAATATACACGAAAGCTTGACGAAACAATAAAGGGTTTTTCTTAACCTCTAGGCCAGTTTTCCCATAAGACTGCACTCCCAATAATTTCGAATTTTCTTTCTTAACTAGACAGTCGTGATCTATCCTTCTCTTAACTTATATATATATATATATATATATATATATATATATATATATATATATATATATATATATATATATATATATATATATATATATATATATATATATATATATATATTAACAAATAGGTACACAGAAAAAACATATTATCAAATAGAGTATTTAGATATTTTTGTTTATATTTATTTAAATTGAGATTACCGATTCTTATTTGAAGAAAGCCACCTTAAAAGAAATATTTCAAAATGTTTAATAAAATTATTTCATATCCTCAGAATATATTTTCATTTTAAAAATACAGTCTAAAGCTAAGACTTTCATGATTTTGGTTTGAACTTCTTTGTTCTTCAGTTTAAAATAACATATAATTTTACTTTGAATTTCAGTTACTTTAAAATAAAAACTGGTCATTTACAATTAAAATGACATATCATTTAAAGAACGCGTCCTGTATGTTCAATTTGAAACATTTGGATTTCAATTTGAGAATATATTTTCAATATAATCTAAATATAAAATTTTTGAAATTCGGAAATTTTCATTTCTAGAAAGTCCACCTACGATGTACCCCGATTGGCACCGGAAACTGGCGGTGCTTGGTTTGCCCGGTCATTCTTGTGATTATAGATCAAGGTGAAGGGTATAGCGAAATTTAATCGGACTGTTCTAGTCTCGTTTCACGTGTTTTTGTTTTGTGTGTTTCTACGATCAAATAATGGGAGTTAAAGACATTTTACAACAGTGGGGATGTGGGTAGTGTTATCCAAGCCTGGGTAAGTATTTACACCATTGTTTTATAAAACTGTTGTCCAAAAAACCAAGGGTCGATAGGGTCTCAATTGTCACTAAAAAAGGCATTTTTATTTAAATAAACTTACCTATAGGAGCATACGCTTGTTTCGTAACTAAACATGTTTATATAAAATGTTAGATATTAACTGATTAAAAACACTACCAAGTACATTGTATAAACCCTTAATATTGTTACAGGTTTCAGAATATAAGTAAAGAGTGTGATAAAATTCAGTATACCTAACAAAACAATATATAAATATACATATACCTACCTACATGTCTAATAAATTGTATATTTTTAGGCATTATTTTTAAAATAAAAATTTCTTATTTAACTATTCAAAAAATCTTAAATGGAATTGAAAGGCAAGGCGTTACATTTTTTAAAACTTG
Organism: Listronotus oregonensis; assembly: GCA_019359885.1. Taxonomy (NCBI): domain Eukaryota; kingdom Metazoa; phylum Arthropoda; class Insecta; order Coleoptera; family Curculionidae; genus Listronotus; species Listronotus oregonensis. Next base: position 68,920 of record JAHBCN010003121.1, read on the forward strand.
CCAGGTAGGAATATGGGTAAATGAAATTGACTAAAGCTATTCTAAGCAAACTGCTTTTAGTTAAGTGTATTATTTTAAAACTTTGACTCCCTGTAGCCTATAGGTACCCCAAACTGCACCTGTTTGAAAAAAATTCTTACAAATAAAATTTATAATAATAAGACATATTATGTATCTTGCTTTCTATATATTGTAGATTTTTACCTGTTGTTTTTTTGTAGTTGTCAGCGAAACCTGTTATAATTATAATGGACTTTGTTAACACAGCGAAAAAAGTTTAAAAAAATTGTATACCTATATTAATGCTAGCTAAACGTAATAATGGATTTTTATCATTTTTAAAAAAGTAACCGTATATTTTTCGTATTTCCAATTTTAATGAAAGTAACGTTGTTTAGGTCAACAGTGTTGAGGTCATATACAACATTATTTTACTAAAATTGACTGAATACGGAAAAAAATCCGGTCACGTTAAAAAAGAATGTGTTCAGTTATTGGTGCAGCAGCTTCTCTTTAAATGTACTATACAGGGTATAACAAATTGAGTATGCATGGGGATCTTAAAAACCGTAAGAGATACGAGTTGGTTAAATTAAGGTAAGTTGCGCATTTGCTTTGCCCTACAAAATGCCGTTTAAAATGTGTAATTTTTTCCAAATAGTTCCAGAGATATACGAAAAAAATAAAATTTTAAAATTGATCTTTTTTCTAACCTTATTTATTAACCGATTTTAAAATTAATAACACATTTACATAGCCACTTTATTTCCGATAAATATTAGTGTTTTTGGATTTGCCATTCAACGTTTAATTTTATGACGACCGTCATCAACTTTATTTTTTCTTGTGGACGCCATATTGGATTTTTTTTAGTTTTGAGTTTCTTATTGAATGACCTATTCAACGATGTATCACATTTGCATATCAGATTTGTGGTTCAGTACTTAGCTAAGAAGTAATGAGAGTGAAAGAGATTCTATATGGCGTACACAAGAAAAATAAAGTTGATGATGGTCGTCAGAAAACGAAACGTTGAATGGCAAATCCAAAAACACTAATATTTAGCGGAAATAAAGTGGCTATGTGAATGTGTTATTAATTTTAAAATCGGTTAATAAATAGGGTTAGAAAAAAATTAAATACATTTTTCAAAATTTTGGTTTTTCCCGTATATCTTTGGAACTATTCGGAAATCTGACACATTTTAAACGGCATTTTGTTGGGCAAGTAAATGCACATCTTTGCCTTAATTTAACCGACTTCGTATTCCATGGTTTCCAAGATCCCCATGGATACACTTGAATTTGTTACACCCTGTACATATTTTAGTTCTAAAAATGTCAGCATATTAAACCGAACATGTTAAAATTATTAAATTAAATAGTTAATATTTTCATTTTAATATTACAATATCACTAAATAAAACAAAACCTACTTATACCAAAGATTTGCTATAATAAAACCAAAATTTAAATATTTAATTTGAGTATATCATATACTTAGAAATACAAATTGTAGGCTTAGATTTAAAGTACGATATTTTATTTTAAATAGGGCGTAATTTTGCTTTGAGAAGTTGTGTTTTATTTTAAACATACTAACATTTCGGAATTAACTTTTCAGATTCGGTAGAATCTTCAATATAACAAAATCATATATTTATTTCTAAAGACACTTTCGACTTATGCTGAGCTACTGATATCTTCATTCTAAATCTTTATAGTAACAATTTGATTCAATTGCATGCATAAAAATAAATCTTGCATATGTTACAAATAACGATGTGTATATTAAATTTAAATAAATTTAAATGAAGATTTTAAATTCTCAAATTAAAACGATATAGTCTTGGGGATATACAAAGCTAAGATAACCTTAAACTAATATTATTATGCTTAAATTTAGTATATTCTTTTTTCCGTGTAGAGTTTCTTTGGGTATAGAGGCTCCTTAATGAACTAAAAAGAAAGATTAAAAGTCCTGTTAGATGCGACTACTAAGCTTGGTTGGTTTAAAATTACGAGGCCTCCAAGTAAATGGATAATCAGCCAATCCGATTACACGTATTTCACCCTTGTTGGGGATGGTCACACCGAATGTAGGCTGTGGCCGGTGTGACCATCCCCAACAAGTGGAAATTTTTCAATTATACATAGAAGGTCTATTTAATAAGATGGAAGACGACACATACGAAACAGGTGGCAGACTTAATTTTTTATAGCATAAAAAAATCATAATCAGTTGGGAACGTTGCAAAAAAAAAACCTTTAGACGCGACAAAAACACCAAATATTTTATTGATTGCCTGCTTGTGTTAAGTAAAGCCCATTTGTAAGATCACAAATGTAATAGTGCTAGTGACTAAAACAACACTATTTAGATTTGTTATCCAAAATGTACCGGTTGTACATTTTAGCCAGCCCTTTCTATCTCTCCTTCTCTCTCTTTCTCTCTATCTTTCTCTCTCTCTCTTCTTTCTCTCTCTTAACAATTTTAAAGCATTTTATTTTCCCCTAAAATATGTAAAACTATTCCTTGACTTCTTGACTTGAAAAAATCTATACAAGTTTTAACTGACAGGTATTTTTGTAGTCTCTTAAACTTTTTAAAAGAATGGTGTTTTTAATACCATTAGGAAAAATCTCAGAAAAGTAAACATTGAACTATAAATGCTTAAAAATAACTTTAGCAATGTTTTAAAGTGTTTCTATTCTATGAGTTGAAACAACGACAGAAACTAACATTATTTTCTTTTATAAAATTGGGTTCTATTTATCGACGTCGTCCTTGCTCTTTAAAAAGTGATTAGGTAAAATAGTCTAAAATAAAGATTTTCCATTAAGGTCAGAAATGAACGAGTCGAATAAACTTAGGTTTTTAAATTGTTTTAAACAGATAACAAACTGTAAAAATATTTATATTCCGATTTATTTTTATTTAAATTTTTATAATAGCCCAATAAGGCTTCTATGGCGCCTACGTACTAGGTACCAAGTGTTCCACTACCGCTAAACAGCCCCAATTGACTTCTGGGTGATGTCAGCCAGGCGGGACCTACCGTTTAAAGTGGATTCCAAACCCATTTTAAAGGAATACGGTAACATTGACGTTCACCCATCCAACGACTAACCGTTGTAGTTAGTTGTGGTCCCACTATTTGGATAGTGAGACTTCTGGAAGGCCACTGCTATCTATGGATTGCGAAAAATGGGCATACTTAGCGATTCTACACAATTCACGGTTGGCAGGGAGGACGAAACGGTCTGTCACATAAACGACTGCTATGCACTGACCTATAGTCCATTGAAATGTTACATTTTTTTAGGCTAAACTTGCGTTTTTTAAAAGACGCTATTTTATTCTTGGGATGTGTGATGGGGTCACTAGGAGCTTAACTCCAAGTTTGTAGGGTTGCAACCCTTGTCCCGCGGCCGCCATATTAGAAAAAGGGGTGCAAACGCTTTTTTCGCTATATCTGTTGGTTGGAAAATGCTCTATATGATTGGTCTGAGGTCATTTGGTCGTGAAATGAAAAACAAAGAAGTTATATAACAAAAAAGAAAATTTGCTGGGAAATTTTCTCATATTATCGTTAATAACTTTTTTATTTGGCATTTTATTAAAAAAAAAAGTTAAATGGGCAAAATTGTAGACAAAGCGATTCGCTACAAATTATGTTTTTTATTAAATTTTTGTGGGATGCATAGTTCGAGAGATAAAGCGAAAAAGGCGTTTGCACCCCTTTTTCTAATATGGCGGCCGCGGAACAAGGGTTGCAATTCCACAAGCTTGGAGTTAAGCTCCTAGTGGTCCCCCTCATACGTCCCAACAATAAAATTGCGTCCCTCTAAAAAACGCAAGGTCCAATGTAACTTTTCAATGGACATAATACAAAAGGCTCTTCAGGAATATACGGAGACGGAGCCAAATCCCTGAGTAGAAATCTGCTAGAATTTATAAAGGGAAGCGATTTCTATACCAAGAAAGGGAAGCACAATAAATCAATAGGCTGCAGCGTAAATTTGGGCACGCAACCAATTCCGCTTAAAATTAAAAAAATCAAACAACCTCTTTAATAACCTGTAAATTGTGGTGTCACGTACAAAATCTAAAAATCATAAGGTACAAATTTTAGTTGATTACGGATATAAGGATGTATCTGTACGATATGTAAGTTATTCTAGAATACCTGGGGCGATGTTGCTAGTCCTATGCTTTCTATAGGTTTAGGGAAAATGTGCATAATTTAACAACGGAAACTAAAAAGACATGCGTATATTCCTTTAAAGCATAAAATACAAATATTATAAATCAAATATCTGTGCGGATCTAAAAGTTGTTGCACTACTTATAGTACTGCAGAAAGGCTACATCAAATATTGTTGTCTTTATGAGAATCAGATGGCTGGAAACCAACATGTCGTTACAGGATAGCCGTTACGTGAAAACTTTGTGCCTGGTTTAAAAAGCGTGTTTAATGCACCCTTAGTAAAGCGACAGAAAATGCATATATTACTTAAGCTTATAAATTTTTTGGCAAAAACACCAGAAGAAGGAGCCATAATTATATTTCTTTATTTTAGACAAAAATGTGTGCGTGTATGTGCGACAAAGCTTAATAAGGAATTTTCTTTGTGACGTACATACAAGAACTTTTTAAAGACGAAAATTAGAAACATTATGAGTAAATAGGAAATAGGAGCACTACATGGATTAAGGAAAAATCTTACAAAACCTTTACACTCTCTATCGAACCGCGACTCCAAATTTTTTTTCGAGATTCGCGCCAGATCTCTGTGCGAAGAATAATGGCCCTCTACACTAGTAATGTTTACGGTTACATTCACTGTTTCGTTTGGCGCCGGCCTAAAAATCGACAATAATTGAGGAACGTCGCGAACGCTAAGCCGCGAAACCATCCACATTCGCGTTTTACGGCTTTTGCGGGCCGCGAATGTAGAGACGTCTTTCCAATACGTCAGTTTAGCTGCTTTTTTCTCATTACCATTTAAAATTCTGCTTTTTTAGGTGCAGTTTTAAATGAACACGGCAAAGGCTTTTATCATCGAAATTGCTAAAATAGTGGAAAATAAAACGAAGGATATTTTGTCAAAAATGTAAATTATTTTTTTCATTCAATAAAGATTCATTTATTTTATACGTGCCTTAATTTGAAATCAGCACGTTACGGAAGATATAAAGACTTAAAAAAATATGGGGTAGCAAAAAAATGCAAAAAAGTTACTTTATTAAAAGCCGAATTTGCAACATAGTTAAACGTAGTAATTCAAAAAGTAATTTAAAAAACTAAACAAGATTAAATAAAAAAACAAAGCAAGTTTTTAAAACAAAAATTTTATTTCTAATTAAATTACTTTAGTGGTACCTTTCAAGACTATTCAAAATGACAATTAAAAATATTAATTTGGTATTTTCTGTCTCAAAGTATATCGTTATGGTTTTGGGACCATACCCCAATAAACCTTTAACGATTTTATTACCTATCGTTATTGGGTAAACCCATTCGTTCATAAGGGCAGGGGTGGGCCAGGTATTTCTTGAGTATTAACAATTAGGCATATAAATATTTTGGCTAATATTTTAGTGGCAGTGTTGAATAACCGTTTTTACTGCGCGTTTCGAAAAAGTTGTTTTACGAGAACATAACTATGTCGCGTCGAAATCATTTGTCATTTGATGCAAAACAGGTTGTGAAAAATGTGTATGAAACTTTAATCAGTAGAGGTCTAATTAAACAAGAAGCTTTAAAATAAACCTGTCTACTCACAAAAACTCCAATATCATCGATAAGGGATATTATTATTAGTGAAGAATTGAACAAAAGAAAAAAACGTACTGATTTTTATTCTCATCGTATAGACAATAGTGATCAGGACCTAATAGGAAGGAAAATATTTTGTCTTTATAAAAGCGAAGTTATTTCTACCTTGGATAAACTAAAAAAGAAGCTAGACGAAGACGAAACCAATATTAATATTAGCCGTGCCACCCTCCATAGAGTTGTTTGTAAAATGGGATTTAAATACCGCAAAATAGACAAAAGACAAGTAGTAATGGAATCGCACAGGTTACACACTTGGATATTTAATTACCTTCAAGAAATTAAAAGATATAGGTTAGAAAACAGATTCATAATTTACCTTGATAAAACATGGTTCGATACACATGAAACAGTATCCAAAGGATGGGTTGATTCCAGTCAAAACTGTCAGACAAAAGCACCTTCAAATAAAGGAAAACGCATTACCATAATACACGCTGGTTCAGAAGACGGATTTATCCCAAACTGCTTACTGTTGTCTGCAAAGAATATTAATGATTCTATCTTGGATTATCATGAGCATACAAGTGCAGAACTTTTTGAAAACTTGTTTCAAAAATATATTTTAAAAAATATTTCAAACAACAGTGTTATTGTCATAGATAACGCAAGCTACCACAGCCGTCTGCTTCACAAAGCACCAGCTTCATCAAGTTCAAAAACTGAAATTCGGGAATATTTGTTAGAAAATGATATTTATTTTGAATTTAGTTACAAAAAAACGCATCTTTTGGAAGTCCTAAATTCATCTGCAATTAAAAAACAATATGTATGTGATAATTTGGCTGAACAGGCTGGGCATACTGTCTTACGGCTTCCTCCGTATCACTGTATGTTTAACCCCATAGAGCATTTGTGGAACCAAGTAAAATCAAAGATCAGAGCAGAAAATGTTACACCTACTTTAAGTCTCAGTGTTATAAATTTGTTAAAAAATGTAATTACTAATATACCAGTTGAGAGCTGAAAAAATTCACTACAGCACATTATCAAAACTTGAAGACTCTTACATTTCTATCCAAAACAACATAAATCCTATTGTAATTAATCTCAATGATGACTCTGATAGTGAAACAGAATTAGATTTAGATATTTAGATTAAAAATGTAATTATGTATAGATAATGCAGTTATAAATTTATTTAAACTTTGCATATATTTAATTTCCTAATGTAATTTTAAGATTATACTTACCTAAATAAACAATAAATTATAAATCTTTATATTATTAAAGTCTGTCCCTAATGTTCTGTCCTTTAATACCTACCGATCCACAGTTTTATTGCTGTCGGCAGGTATAATCCATAAATGAAGGCAAGAGCGAACACGGTATACTTTGAGACAGACTATAAGTACTAGTAGAAATTTATTAGTCCCAAAAAAAATAAAAAAATATCTTAACCGTTTATTTTTATTTGTGACAGTATCTACATATAAAACAAATAAATTTTGCAAGCACAAATCCTAACTTAGGGTATTTCATTTTTTTAAACTTTAGTGTAATTTTGTCTTAATACTGAGTCAGAGATCTGCATCTAATCATCAGTTTAGGAAGCAAAGTGTTGACAACGCTTATAAATTTTGGATAAACAATGTTTTCGTGACCAATCTATAAATAACCTATCTTACATCCTTTATCGCGTAAATCGCGAGATATTCCTAGTCGTAAATGAGTTCCCTTCTCGGATAACATCCTTCATCACCTAAATCACAGGATATTTCGTCTCGTTTACTGACAGGTTTAGTTGTTTTACAATAGAAGTTTTTGTTGAATCAAAATGAAATAAAATAATATTCTTATGTAAATGTCAATATACAGAGTGTTTGGGAAATAATGTTCGTACCTTCAGAAGGTGATTCCTTGCATTAGTCTAAGCAAAAAAGTTTTTTACAACCTATATCCGAAAATCAACCGTTTCGAAGAAAAAAAAAATGCTGAACTTATTTCTATTTAGTAATGAAATAAATTAATTTTGCACCTTAATAATTTAAATTTATACGCCTAGTAGTGTAAAATGTATTATAACATCTAATTTATTAATAAACTGTCTCTAAAAAAATATTTTTCTTGCTTATTAAATACAATTTTCCAAAAAAAGAGACAAACAAAATTCCTCACACAACTGGCAACGTCGTACTCCGCCGGCACTGCGTGTATTATCGCGCGTTGCTCTACAATCGACATCGTGTCGGTAGGCAAAAAAGAAATACCTACATGAGAAAAAAATATTTAATGTTTACCTGAATTTAAATAACATGTTATTTTCAGTATGTATTACTGTATCAGTGAATGCATTTTAATACGAAAGAGATGTTTTCGGTACGCGAGTATCACGATATGCTTATTATTTACGGAAAGGCTTATTGCAATTCTCAAGGGGCTAGGCGCATTTACGAAGAACGTTTTCCTGATCGAAGACTACCAGCTAGAAGAACATTCGTAGAAGTATTCCAAAGACTTATGGACACAGGGTGCATAGTGCCTAATTTTAGCGATCGCGGAAGATATCGTGAAGTTGGAGTGGAAACCGAAAAAAAAAATTGAATTTAATGGTCGAGGATTCGACATATAGTACGAAAAGTATTGCTCGTCAAGTCGGTGTCTCACACTGGATTGTACATCGGACCCTTAAAGAACAGTTACTGTACACATATTAAGTCCAGAGGGTTTAAGCTCTTTCGCCTGAAGATTTTCCACAAAGAGAAAATTTTTGTAATTGGTTTTTGGGTAAACACCAAAGAAATCACAATTTTGTAGCGAACGTGTTGTTAACAGATGAGTGTTGTTTTGCAAGAAATAGAATTTGGCTTTTTCACAATTTTCATAATTGGGCGGACGAAAATTCCCATGCAATTAAACAGGAAAAATCGCAGTATCAATTTTCACACATTAACATGTGAGCTGGGATAATTGGTGACCACTTAATAGGACCATTTTTTTGCCACATCGCTGGAACGGTAAGAGCTACTTAGGTTTTATAAGAGACCATTTGCCCGATTTGTTAAACAAAAATGAATATGTGGTACTTGCACGATGATGCTCCAGCACACGCTAGTCGAGTAGTTGTGGAACATCTCAATAATACCTATGAAAAACGGTGGATAGAAAGAAATGGTCCAAATGCCTGGCCGGCTAGATGCCCCGATGTTAATCCATTTAAATTTTTTTTTCTGGGGATTCATGAAAAATTTAGTTAACGCCTCTGAAGTAAGGGATGAGAATGATTTAAAGGAGCGTATTTTGGCCGCCGCTAATAAAATACGTAATATGCCTGAAAGTTTTCAACGAGTTAAAGAATCAGTTGCGGTCCTAGTGCGCTCGTCTCGTGGTTGTGTTGCAGCGTTGCCAAATGTTTGAGAAAATTTAATTCTTTGCGACTTACTTTCCTCGAAAACGATTGATTTTTGGACATAAGTTATAATAAACTTTTTTGCTTAGAATAGTATAAGGAATCACCTTTTAAAGTTACAAACATTATTTCCCAAACACCCTGTTGTTTAATCTGCTTATTTATGTTAAAGAAGGCCAATGTTAAATGTTCGACTATGCTGAATTTTTTTTAAATTTTGTATCGATTTCTGAATGTTTACTTGAAAATATCTAAAAGTCATATAAATAAATAATAATTATGGGATTTTTAAAAGCTCACATGTACTCATATTCATATATTAAAAAAAAAACAACAAAAATTCAAAACTCTTCCGGTCGTTACGTTACGCCCCTGTATTTAGAACACTGACTGCCAAGTAACAAACTTATTGTTAAATTTGACAATGAACTTAACAACGAACCAAACCAACAAAAAGTAAAAAATTGAAAATCTTGGCAACGTAGCACATTTTTAAATATTTTTTCTATGAGCATGTGGGAAATGATTCTTCCCGCATTATTTTCTGTATGAAAAAACATTATTTTCGCACTAGGGCGGAAAGGTATATTATTTCCACACTAGTAAGGGAAGAGTTTGCAAACGTTAAATGAGGCGTTGAGAACCAGATCGGACATCCATTTAATGATCTAAATGGAAAAAATTGGGCTGTAAACAAAATAGGGGCCCAGTGACGTCTAGTTCAATTTGCCTGTTCTTGTGCCCACTGAAGTCGATGGGCGCGATTTCCCTGAATAAAACACGCACTCTCACGGTCTTCAAACTTTTTAACCCCCTTCGTGCATCGTTTTTAAAGGTTTGGACTTAAAAATCTTTTGATGAGTTATATTACAGTCTCACAAAGCCAATGTAATAAAACGGTCTTGAATCTGGTTGGTTATCCTTGTCGGCCCCATGATGTTTGAACACACCAGATTCTTAAAACCTTAGCCACAAACGATTAAAGACACTTCTGTTCGTGTGGAGGGCGTCAGCAACGTTTTTTTGATTTCTGCCAGCTTGAAGCATTCCAACGGAACGTCATTGCGTTTCGCGATCTGAGCGCGCTGATTGAAAAACCGTCACCGAATGATCACGCTCATACGCAGTGAATAAAGTGCGTCCCAACAGAGACGTGACGGTTTTGGCAACCCTTGTGTACCAACATAACGGGGGGGTTTTTTTGTCTCGGTTCAGAACGGTAATTTCGATACATGGCCCAAATTGAAAACTGTTTGGGTTGATTTGCGCATTGAGCATCTTGGTGCTAGAATTTTGATTTAAAACCAAGTAACAATAAAAAAAATAATTTACCAACCAAATGAACAAAATTTCCCAAATAAGTTTAGTACAATAGACCATCTCCAAAAATTCGAACACTCATAGAGAAAGCGACGGAGTACAATGTACCACTACACTAGGTTTTGGACTATCATGGGCTTTTATACGTAAAAATCCTTCTTA